>JAWZSL010000039.1:600000-786101 GCA_034769285.1 Lutjanus argentimaculatus
TGATGAAGCAGCTCATGAGCAGACACAATTCAGCAGCCAGTTTCTATCATTCAAAAGAAGAATAACTGACATTTTTCTGCCAGCATTTTGGCCTGATGGTGTTTTAATCACATGATTTGGTGGTCATTAGAAACACCATCAGTTACTGAAATCAATAAAAAACAAAATTACTGAATCAGACTCAACCTCTTTGTTTATTCATAGTGAAAAGGACAGAAAAATGACTTTTGTTACATTTATGAAATGCAATTATAAAATGTAATTTTTGCTTATATATGCGACGATTAGACAATAAAATGATTTTAGAGTCTTGAATGCAGGTAGTGCAGTTATTAGAAATTGGAAATGTTTGATCATAACAATCAATGTGACAATCAATGTAACATAACAAATGAAACCACTTACATAAAGAGCATTGGAAAAAAACAAGCAAATAAATTATATTCCTGTAGAAAATAAACTTACTGATTTTCATAAGTTCTCAACTTCTCAACCTTTTGTTCTACTCAGTGTGACTGACAGGAGAGATGATCAGAGGAGCAGAGTTTTTAACCGCCATCGTTGTTACAAGGACCAAAGTATGGGTAGAGTTTCTCAGTGAAGGAGCAGCCAGTAAAGGAGTAGATAAGAGCTGCAGCATCAACGTCATAAAAGGAGACCAGACCCTCCTCATAATCCACAAACACCCCCCACCTTCTCAGGCTGAGACTTCAGAGAGAGACGGACTGAAGGGCCAGCAAGAGTTTTGTACTTATTGTCATTCCTCAAACATATTGTCCAGTAACCTTTCTGAGGAGTCAGTGTGACACTTTCCTTCCTGTTGATCGACTCTCTGGCCACTCCTAAAGTCCAATCAGTCTTCCCTTTAACCTGAACCTCATAATAAAATCTTCCTGAAGAGAAACTCTGCTTTGCTAAGAGACAATTACTAGAAGAAAATCTCTTTGGATTGTCTGGGAGATTCTTCTTCACATCACCATGTTGAACTTGTTTCCCATCATCAGACAGGATGAGTTTGGGATATGCTGTATCAGGATCAAGTGTCACATCCACTGCATACTGCAGGACCCTCTTCAGCTCGGCCTTCTTCATCTGTTTACTGAGCGTCTCCTCCAGCTGATTCACAGCTCTCACCACAGTCCCCTCATATGAAGGTGGATGGACGCTGACTTCTGTCCAGTCCTTGGTGGATGGAGCAGTGTTCACGGATGAGAAGTTTTGGAGGAGGTGGAGGTGGTCTTCAGAGTGTGAGAGCTGCTCCAGCTCAGTGCTTCTCTTCTTCAGCTCAGAGATTTCCTGTTCCAGCTCTTTGATGAAGTCTTCAGCCTGTTTCTCTGTCTTTCTCTGCTTCTCTTTGATCGTGTCGATGAACTCGGCCTGGCTTCTCTCAACAGACTCCTTCAGAGCGGTGAAGACCTGAACTCCATCTGCTGTCTCTCTGTCTGCATCTTCCATACTGAGCTCCACTGAGTGTTTGATCTCCTGAATCTTCAGTCGTCTCTTCTGGATCATCTGCTGAATTTCAGCCTCTGTCTTCTCCAGTTCAGCCTTCTTTCCTTCATATTCTTCTTTCAGAGGAATAAACTCATGTGTCTTGTGGTCTAAAACAGTGCAGAGCATGCAGACACACATCTGGTCGGTTTTACAGAACAGCTCCAGCAGTTTATCGTGCTTCATACATATCCTGCCTTCCAGGTTCTCCACAGGGTCAATCAACTGATGTTTTTTCAGGCCTAACATTGTCAGATGAAGCTCCAGGTGAGTCTCACAGTAGGAGACCAGACACTCCAGGCAGGATTTCAGGGCCTTCAGTTTGGTTCCAGTGCAGACGTCACAGGGAACTTCTCCTGGTTTGGAAACTTGTTGCTCTGAGCTGCTGCTGCTGGCTTTCTGTTGAGCTGACTGTCTGAACTGAGCAGCCATCTCAGAGATGAAAGTATTGACCCGCAGCTCAGGTTTTATGTTGAAAACTTCTTTACAGTTGGGACACTGACACTGGACATTAATATTCCAGTGTTCAGTGATGCAGGTTTTACAGAAGTTGTGTCCACATGGTATGGTGACTGGATCAGTGAAGACATCCTGACAGATGGAGCACAGAAACTGATCTTCAGACAGCAGACAGCTGGCAGCAGACATATCTACACTCTGAGGACAAAAGTGAAACAATCCACAGTCATTTAAAAAGTCTTGATTAGACATAGAAAGTACATAAAGGTATGTTTATTGGAATACCTGGAAGTTATTTTCAATGATTTAGTTATTTAATTTAGCCGGAGACCAGGGTAGATCTGAAATGAGTCAATGAACACTCGTTTTGAGAATATTTTCCAATAGTCCAATTTTGGTTTTGTGGATTTTTTGAGACTAAACAAGTTGAAGTGTCTTTTTTCTCTGTGGTTTTATATCATTTTTGAAGGTGACCTCTGGATGATCCCTGCCTGCTGCCAGTCACTTATATGACTGTAGCATTTGGCTATTAGCTGCTTGTTAGTTATTCAAATGATGATAGTAAAAAAAACCAAAAAAAAAAACCTAACTAATCTGATGGCTTCAGTGTTGCAGTGATAACATTATTAAGCCCTCTGGGTCTTGTTAATATCAAAATTCAAAATCTGTAAAATTCATGTAGAGAAAAATCACAATATAATTATAGCTGCTGCGCAGCAATGGTCGGAGCCGGGCAATTTTAGGCAAAATTAGGCAATTCTGAGCAACAAGCAGAGTGTGGGAAGATGAAAAAAAGGTGGCATTCTAATGTGCATTTTACACAGATTTTTGATTTATCAAAAATTGAGCCTACAGTGCGTCAAAATGTTTGACTGTAAACGGTATTACAAACATATACTTGCAAATTCTTGCTAAATACTTTTTCAATGTTCATGAAAAAAAAATGACAAAATTTTGGAGTCATGGTAGATGATGTTTGGAAAATATCAGAATTTTATCTCAAAAACTGAATTTTTGACAGCATTTTGAATTTCACTCTCATGCGAACAATTGGAGTCAATGCAAAAATGGCATTTTTAAACATCAGTTTTTCACTTTTGGAGCCAATAAATCATTGTTAAAAACTAATGACCAACATCTCCATGCTGTCTAGATGCAATTTGTGTATTTTGGGATTTTTGTCTCAATAACTGAATTTTTGACAGCCATTTGAAATCTGCCTTTACATGCTAACAGCTGCTGTCTTGCACACAGGTGACTGACTTAGTCAATTTGTGAAGCTACAAGTGGTGTTTCCATTTGCCAATTAGCTCAGTGAGATAGAGGATGGTTCTTGGTGTTGAAGGTTGTGAGTTCAAGCCTCAGCTTGTACAACATTTCCATATGAGAAATCTACCCAAACTTTTCACAAAGGTCCAGTCCCATGCCAGATGTCCTCACCTGGAAACACAAGACAATAGTCCTGATGGTGGTGCTACAGCAAGCCTCTAAATTTCAAAACTTTGAAAATTCAAAACAAATCAACCATATGTGCTACAGCTTTGGAACTTTCACTTTGAAATTTGCTTTTCCATGGCATGGATGGCTGCTGCCTGGCACCCTGATCCTTGGCTTAGTCAATTTGTGAAGCCACACATGAACTGTCACTTGCCAATTAGCTCAGTGAGATAAAAGATGGATCTCAGTGTCAGAAGTCATGAGTTCAAGCCTCAGCTAAGGCAGGGTGGACTTTCAAATGTGAAAGTCTTATGTTCAGGTATCATGCTATGTGGATTAGATACTACTAAGGTTAAAATTATTATGATTCAGGGAGTTTGGGGAGGAGACAAATACTCTTTATCAACACGTTTCCCTGTTATCCCTTGTCTCTTTTCCCTGTTTATTTGGCTTAGCTATCAGTCAATATTCAGAGTCTCTTGTGCCAGAAATTGTGAGTTCAAGCCTCAACTGATGTAAAATGCACATTAGAATGCCACCTTTTTTTCATCTTCCTACACTCTGCTTGTTGCTCAGAATTGCCTAATTTTGCCTAAAATTGCCCGGCCCCGACCATTGCTGCGCAGCAGCTATAATTAGAAATTTGAACTACATTTGATCCTAACAATCAGTGTGAAAATCAATGTAACATAACCAACAGAAGCATCGACATAAAGAGCAGTGGCAAAAAAGAGGAACATACCAAACAAATGACATTCAGAAAATATAACTTCTGTTGACACTTAACTTGTTCTACTATTGATGTAACATGCATGAGTATTATGTGTAGTGACTACAGCCTTAGTACATGGCACACATGCTCTACCAAATGAACTACCATGGTGCATTTTACTTCACAAAAATAAAACAGCATCAACAAACGATTTATATTAGAATTTTTAAAGAAATTTAATTTACTTTAGAAACATCTGGTGGGCCAAATCAAACCTCATGTCAGCCCATTTTTGGCCTGTGGGCCCCATTTTGTGCAGCTCTGATCTGAATAAAGCCAAACATGCATGACAGAGGACAGACGAGTCTGTTTTTTTTAATTTCATTAGTTCGATGGTTTGAAACAATTTGTTTTAGTTTAGTTTTTTCATACTCACTAAAGTTTTTTGAACAATTTCTTTTTGCCTCTGTCGTTGTTTTGTCTCATGATTCACACCAGTCATGGAGTTTTCTGTTTCATTTCAGGTTTTTGTTAGTACAATTAGTTGCTTACCTTACTCCAGGACTCCATAGTCTCTGACTAACTAATTCAACTTTAAGCCACGTTCATAAAAGCCACGCAAATGTCCTGGTTCAACTAGTTCAGATTAAGCCTTGTGTATTTGTGGATTAATCTGTGAAACGAGTTCTAATTTTTTTTTCTTTCAAAGTTTAAGTTGCATCATGTCTCAGGTCCTCTTTTTTTCTCTTTGAGTCTTGAACTCCATCAGAGCAGGCAGGAAGTTTAATTTTTTAAAGAAAATCAGACGATCAGTGCGTTTTCTACCTAAAATATACTGAAGGTTTAAAAAGACCTGCTGTTCTTCTAACACAAATCAATATGGGAGAAAGACATCAGAGAATGCAAACAAACATCATTATACTGTATAATATATAATTTACATGTTGTTTTCATTTAAAATGACTCATTTCTATGGCATAATATGATAAGATTATGAGATAAGGTAGAGAGATAGAGAGATAGAGAGAGATAAGGTCAAATTGTAGTTTCAACCAATATTCAACCAAATATTCAGGATATTTTATCTTTGTAGAGCTGTGTACTCACCACTGTTTGGCAAAGATTCTGCTGTTTGTTGAGAAAAAACTTGATGGATTCAGTTCAGTCTTTCCTTTGCTCTGTTAGTGCTCAGATAAAATTTCACTTTTATTTGAGGAAACCTTGAAGCGTCTCTTTCAGTGATACTCCACCTCAGTCTGTGGGCAGGTGGCCAAGAGGGTGGCACTGTTGTGTAATGACCACCTATGGCACATTGTGTATCTCCCATAATGCATCCCTCGTCCTCCCAAAATAAATTTCCAAGGCAAACAGTTTTTATAGAAGTAAAAAGCATTAAAATGTATTGATTGATGTAACATGCATTTAGTTATATTATGTGCATTGTTTTTTTTTTCTGTCACGTCACACTCCTGGTCCCTGTCTGCTGTCACTCTGATGGATGTTTAGTTTCATTTAGTGGATGAATAATTAAAACTGTTGTGTCTTTGTAGTTCTGCTCCACCTCTTTCTGCTCTGCAGGTGAGCTTTTGCTGCCTTTCAGGTTTGACCGGATTAATGAAATACATTCATCATAAGTGAATTTAGTTTACAGGAAAGTACCAAAGACTTCTAAGGGCAACTTGTGGTTACTGGGGAAAAGAAGCAGGTTTAACTTCTGCTTAGCCCTGTCTGTGAGGGAGCATGGACTATTTAGAATATCTAAATCAGGGGTGATCAAATTCTTTCCCTTGGAGGGTCAAAACTGAGATTTAATGATAGACCACCAGCCAAAAGCAAACATCTATTGTGTTGTATTTTAATGTATTGTGAAGATGCAAAATGGTCACTCTGCCCATTGAAAAATAATATTATAATTATGGATTTTCATATTTAGAGAGCTTTAAAATAATTGTTGACTCTTTGCCTTTATCAGACAGTAAAGCAGAGAGAGAGGACAACATGCAACAAAGGGGACACCAGCGGGGATCAAACCTGGGCCACTGACCACAGCCTTAGTACACGGCACACATGCTCTACCAAATGAACTATGAGGGTGCCTCTGAAACAGCATTTTTACCTCACAAAAATAAAACAGCATCCGCAATAATTTTATTAGAATTTTTAGAGAAATGTAGTTTTTTTAAAAACATCTGGCAGACCAAATCAAACCTTCTGCATGACAGAGGACAGATGAGCATATTTCAGTAGTTGGATGGTTTGAAACAATCTGTTTTAGTTTGATTCTTTCGTACTCACTAAAGTTTTTTGAACAAATTCTTTTTGCCTTTGTCATTGTTTTGTCTCAAGATTCACACCAGTTTTCTGTTTCATTTCACATCTCATTTTAGTAATAAATCCTAGGAATCTCAGGAAAATAAGGACAAATATACAGTGCTTAACAAATTTATTAGACCACCACCCAAGGTAAGGTTTATGCCACAGCTGCCCTAAATTAACAGCATTGGTAATCACCAAAATCATTTTTTATGTTTCTGTAATGGTTAATACACCACTATGTAGAAGCTCTTTAACCGAAATGATATTTTTTATGTTAAAATATAATTATTATTGTTATCCATGAATTTTCAAATTTACTGTTTTACAAAAAACAGAAAAAAAGCAGTAAAGCACATTATTATTTCTTGATTAAGATGTCAAATTATAGTTATTTACTTGCATTCCTGGACAGAAAAATTAGTTTTAGTGGTTGAATGTTATGCTTGATTCATTTCTGACTTCTCACAGAAGCCCAGTGGCTCAAATTTGGGTATAAAAAGGTGAATTCGGTTTGAAATTCCTCATTCCTGATCAAAATGGTAAAACGTCGAGAGCTCACTGAAAATGAAAGAGTCCACATTAAAGCACTTCATGATGCTGGATGGTCTCTGAGACAAATAGGGGAAGACATAAAGTGTCCTCACAGTGTGGTCAAATATGCTGTGGAGTCAACTGCAGACTGGTACTTACAAAATGCAGCAGGAGGCAGGAAACAAAAGTTAACTGAAGCAGATGTCAAACACCTCAAGATTTTAAGTACTAGAGACAGAAGGAAGTCCACTGCTGATCTTCAGGCAGAGATAAATGCTTCTAGATCAGAGTCTGAGAAAGTCTCCAGAATGGCCATAAGCAGACAACTGACGGAACAAGGCTTAAAGGGAAGACTAGCTGCTAAGAAGCCATTATTGAGGCCTGCAAACCTGCAGACTGTGTAGTTATTTATCAAGAGCATGTCCTCATGTGTCCACAGGCTGCAGTTTGTTATGAACTCCACTAGAGGATGTCCTCAGATGTCACTTATTGTCTACAAACTAGTAGCTCTGTTTTAATGTTCATATCAGCTGCTCAAACACAACTCCAACCATAAATAACACTACATCATCTCACACCACCAACTGTCTCAGATGTGATGGAGTATTGGAGCTCGTCTCACATCTGAGAACAGCTGATGGTGTTTTGAATCACATGATTTGGTCGTCATGAGAAACATCATCAGCTGCCTTTTTCAGCTCTGATCTCAATCAAAATCAAAATAGTGGAAAAAAATGTACTTTGCTTTTGTTTATTTAAAAAGAAAAAGAGAGAAAAGCAAATGACTTCTGTATCATTTATTAATGGTTCTTCACTAATTTCTGCCAGTATGCAACACTTGTTATACATACAATGACTAAACAATAAAAAGTTTTGAATTTGGTGCACAGATATTCAAAGAATGTGTACATGCTTCTTATTTTTGTGTATATTGTTTTGTGTTGGTTTTAACAGTTTTGAAGGCAGGTAATGCAGTAATTAGACAACATTAGATAATATCAATCAGAGTGAATGATTGATTAAGGAAAGTGCTGACAATTTTCAACCCTACACTACTTATTTCGTTATTCAGATAATCAAACAAGTTGAACACAGTTGGTCACACAGACCTAATTCACTCCCAGAAACCTCAGAGACATATTTCAAAGTCAAGTGTGGGGAAACATTCTAAGTTCAGTTCAGTGATTTTTTGACTTGGTTATTAAAATAGGTTGTAATTTCTTCCCCAAAAGCCTCAGCAGCACATTTCTACTACTTGCCAGTGCTCCCTTAGTTTGCCACCTACTTCTCCTCCCCTCTTTATTTCCTTCTCCTTTCTCTTTCAATCATTCAACAAAGAAACACACACTCATATGCCTCAATCACTTATTTGCTGCTTCTCTTGATTATTGCAGTCCGTTAAGGTGTAACTCATAAGTTTTTTTTATTACTTTTTTGCCTTTATTTGATAGGACAACTGAAGCAAGGACAGAAAATGATGGACAGAAAAAGGACAGCGCACAGCAAAGTCAATTAATGTCAGGCATCACACAAAAACACCGACAGAAAAAAGGGGAAAAATTGCATTGATCAGAATCTGAAACAAACAACAACGTATACATTATACATCACCAACAGATATAAACTTATTACATTAAGTGATGGTGAATCTTTTTTTTTTTTTTTTTTTTTGGCATTTTTGCCTTTATTGGACAGGACAGCCAGAGAGCAGACAGGAAACGGGGCAGAGAGAGAGAGGGGATGACACGCAGCAAAGGACCGAAGGCGGGAGTCGAACCAGCGGCCACTGCAGAGGACTAACAGCCTCCATACATGGGTCAGACCCTCTACCAGCTGAGCTAAACGTCTGCCCATGGGGAAGCTTTTGGTGTAAAATCAACTTGTTCTACTCAATGTGACTGACAGGAGAGATGATCAGAGGAGCAGAGTTTTTACCACCATCATTAGTACAAGGACTGAAGAATGGGTAGAGTTTTTCAGTGAAGGAGCAGCCAGTAAAGGAGTAGATAAGAGCTGCAGCATCAACATCATAAAAGGAGACCAGACCCTCCTATAATCTACAAACACCCCCACCTTCTCAGGGCGAGACTTCAAGAGAGAGACGGACTGCAGGTCCAGCATTAGCTTCGTACTCAGTTCCATTCCTCATCCATATCGTCCAGTAACCATTCTGAGGAGACAGACTGATGCTTGCCTTCCTGTTAATTGACTCTCTGGCCACTCCTAAATCCCACTTATTCTTCCCTTTAACCTGAACCTCGTAATAAAATCTTCCTGAAGAGAAACTCTGCTTTGCCAAGACATTAGAACAAGGACAAAATCTCTCTGGATTGTCTGAGAGATTCTTCCATTCATCACCATCTTTAACTTGTTTTCCATCATCTGACAGGATGAGGTTGGGATTTGCTGTATCAGGATCAAGTGTCACATCCACTTCATACTGCTGGACCCTCTTCAGCTCGGCCTCAAACAGCTTCTTCATCTGTTTACTGAGCGTCTCCTCCAGGTGATTCACAGCTCTCACCACAGTCCCCTCATATGAAGATGGACGGCCGCTGACTTCTGTCCAGTCCTTGGTGGGTGGAGTTTGATTCAGGGACGGGACATTTTGGAGGAGGTGGAGGTGGTCTGCAGAGTGTGAGAGCTGCTCCAGCTCAGTGCTTCTCTTCTTCAGCTCAGAGATTTCCTGTTCCAGCTCTTTGATGAAGTCTTCAGCCTGTTTCTCTGTCTTTCTCTGCTTCTCTTTGATCGTGTCGATGAACTCGGCCTGGCTTCTCTCAACAGACTCCTTCAGAGCGGTGAAGACCTGAACACCATCTGCTATCTCTCTGTCTGCATCTTCCTTACTGAGCTCCACTGAGTGTTTGATCTCCTGAATCTTCAGTCGTCTCTTCTGGATCATCTGCTGAATTTCAGCCTCTGTCTTCTCCAGCTCTGCCTTCTTTCCTTCATATTCTTCTTTCAGGGGAATAAACTCATGTGTCTTGTGGTCTAAAACAGTGCAGAGCATGCAGACACACATCTGGTCAGTCTTACAGAACAGCTCCAGCAGTTTATCGTGCTTCATACACATCCTGCCTTCCAGGTTCTCCACAGGGTCAATCAGCTGATGTCTTTTCAGACCTGACGTTGTCAGATGAGGCTCCAGGTGAGTCTCACAGTAGGAGACCAGACACTCAGGCAGGACTTCAGGGCCTTCAGTTTGGTTCCAGTGCAGACGTCACAGGGAACTTCTCCTGGTTTGGAAACTTGTTGCTCTGATCTGCTGCTGCTGGCTTTCTGTTGAGCTGACTGTCTGAACTGAGCAGCCATCTCAGAGATGAAAGTATTGACCCGCAGCTCAGGTTTTATGTTGAAAACTTCTTTACAGTTGGGACACTGACACTGGACATTAATATTCCAGTGTTCAGTGATGCAGGTTTTACAGAAGTTGTGTCCACATGGTATGGCGACTGGATCAGTGAAGACATCCAGACAGATGGAGCACAGAAACTGATCTTCAGCCAGCAGACAGCTGGCAGCAGACATATCTACACTCTGAGGACAAAAAGTGAAACCATAATAAATAAATAAAAGTCATTTAAAAAGTCTTGGTTAGACATAGAAAGTGCATAAAGGTATGTTAATTGGAGTATCTGGAAGTTCTTTTCAATTATTTATTTATTTCATTTAGCTGGAGACCAGGGCAGATATGAAATGAGTCAATGAGCATGCAGTATCAGCTCGCCAAAGTCCATTTCCTGTTATGCCACAGTATCAGAATATTTTTCAATAGTGCATTTGTGTTTTTGTGAATTTTTTTAGACTAAACAAGTGGGGTGGGTCAGTCTACCGTTTTTTTCTCTTTGGTTTTACATCATTTTTGATGGCAGTCTCTGGCTGATCTCTGCCTGCTACAAGTTACTTATATGTCTGCAGCATTGACTATTAGCTGCTTATTAGTTATTCAAATGATAATTAAAAAATATATAATAATAACAGCTTACCCCTGTGGGTCTTGTTAATATCATAATTTAAAATCTGTAGAATACATATAGGGGATATATCACATATATAATTACATTTTAAACCCCAAAAAACACAATGTGATCCCACATTAACTGTCACATCACATATTAAATAAAGTAATAAAAACTGCTACCCTGCTGCTTATATTGTTAGTATAGTTTACATATTTTTAAAGTAAGAATAACTTTTCATTCCAGTTTAATATTCAAACTTAATGCATTTATTCCAATTTACTGTGATATATTTAGCCAGTATTTGTCCACATTATTTGTTTTATTGAAGCATCAGAGGGACTAGAGCAAAAGAAAAAATCACTTTCTTAGTCCAAAGACCTTCAGTGTCTGAGAGGACATAGAGACAGAGATGATGATACAGAATCAGACACATTAAATGTGCAGCAGAAAAGATGTAATGTTCTGCTCTGGACTGAAGGAAACTGAAACTATTTTTATCCACAACCTCCACAAGGCTGACAGATGAAGTTAAATTTAGCTCTTGACATCCTGATATTTTGGATGACATCTGTTTCTGTGAAGCCAGTCATATCACATTCCCATCACTCCACACACACCTCCTTCAGAGGCCTCCATGTTTACTTTCAGACAACAGGGCTGTGACCAGTTCACACTGGAATCTGATATTCGCCACATTTTAACAGGACTGCACTCTGTGATTTGATTTTACATCTGTTTGAAACATTTACATTGAAAATGACACACCTCTAAGGCCTAACATTAAAGAGAGTGAGAGTTCAGGTCAGATTCTAGTTTTTACTCAATTTTGACCAAATATTTAGTGTATTTTGTTTTTGTAGGACAGTGAGTGTTACTCACCAGTGTTTGGCAGAGATTCTGCTGTTGTTGAGAAAAACCTGATGGATTCAGTTGAATTTTTCTTTGAAGACAAACAGAGAGACTTGTGTCGACTGCAGCTCTGCTGTTTGGCCAAACAAACTTTCACTTTCATTTCAGGTCATGTGACTGTCCACTTCTCAGTGCAGGTCTGTAACTGAGGTTTTATTGCTCATTAGGAAACACACTTACAACCTACAAGCTACTGTTTATCCTTGTTTTTTCTACAATGGAAGTCTACAGCAGCTAAAAGAACATACTATTACAAGTACACAACAAAATAGAAGAGGTCAATGCGAGATACTAAAGAACATACTGTATCTTTTGATCAATAGGTGACATTCTCCTGCTTTCACAAACACTCCAGTGTTCAGCTCACTGTTTAGTCTGTAATTTCACTCAAAACCTTTCGTTTTGAGGCTCAGATTGGGTCAAATCTTAATGGAGTAAAGTCTCAAGGCCTCTTTTTCTCTACTAACTAAGACATGTTTGTTAAAACATGCAAAAAAAAATAATCTCAGACTGGGCAGAGAGTCAGAGATGAGGTGGTTAGATTTGAATTACAGATAAATTACATGTGTTGTAAAGGTCTGCAGTGACACCAAGTGGACTAAAATGATAGTTACGTAATGAGAGTTAAAAAACAGTCAGTCCTGACAGTTGATAAATTCCACACACAACCCCACTTCAGATAATCCAAACTCCATTTAATGGACAGTTTTTGGTCTGTTTTTGTTTGATCATGAAAACAGTGTGAATGTTAAGGTTGTTGAGAACATATTCTATTTGATGTGCGGTTTATTGCTTTAATTTACTGCTCATTGTTTGTGGTTAATTGTCGTGATGAAGCAGCTAATGAGCAGACACAATTCAGCAGCCAGTTTCTATCACTTTAAATGAGAATAACTGACATTTTTCCGCCACCATTTTCACCTGATGGTGTTTTAATCACATGATTTGCTGGTCATTAGAAACACCATCAGTTGCTGAAATCAATAAAAAACAAAATGACTGAATCAGGCTCAACCTCTTTGTTTATTTATAGAGAAAAGGACAAAAAAACGACTTCAGTTTAATTTATGAAATGCTCTTCAGCAATTTGTGCGTATAAAATGCAAAGATTAGACAATAAATGTTTTGAATTTGGCACACAGATATTTAAGGAAAGTGCAAACACTTATTATATTTTGAGTACACTGTCTTTATGATTTCAGAGTCTTGAATTCAGGTAGTGCAATTATTAGAAACCGAACTACATTTATTCATCAAAAATCAGTGTGAAAATCAATGTGACATAACGAACAGAAGCATTGACATAAAGAGCAGTGGCAAAAAACAAAACAAAACAGGAACATACCAAACAAATGACATTCCTGCGGAAAATCAACTTGTTGATTTTCAACAGAAATATAACTTCTGGAGACACTCAACATGTTCTACTCAGTGTGATTGACAGGAGGGATGTTCAGAGGAGCAGAGTTTTTACCACCTTTGTCATAACAAGGACTGAAGTATGGGTAGAGTTTTTTAGTGAAGGAGCAGCCAGTAAAGGGGTAGATAAGAGCTCCCTCTTCATAACCAGTGCAGGCGTCACAGGGAACTTCTCCTGGTTTGGAAACTTGTTGCTCTGAGCTGCTGCTGCTGGTTTTCTGTTGAGCTGACTGTCTGAACTGAGCAGCCATCTCAGAGATGAAAGTATTGACCTGCAGCTTAGGTTTTCTGTCGAAAACCTCTTTACAGTTTGGACACTGGACACTGGACAATATTCTAGTGTTCTGTGATGCAGGTTTTACAGAAGTTGTGTCCACATGGTATGGTGACTGGATCAGTGAAGACATCCTGACAAGATGGAGCACAGAAACTGACCTTCAGTCAGCAGACAGCTGGCAGCAGACATATCTACACTGTGAGGACAAAAAGTGTGACAAAACAAAACTATAATTAAATATATTTTTGACTATTTGTTGCATAAACCATGATTAGTAGAATATAAGGAAAGTAACCTTGAATTCTGTTGATATATTGCACCCAACTGAGGGCAAAATTACTAAAAAAAAAAAAAAGACTCAACACAAATAAATGCTGTAATTGTCAGTGAATTTCCAGTCACAATCTGCATGCATAATCTTGACGCTAAGCCTAATTATTAATACATTTGCAAGCATTAACCTCAACATGTTTATGGGAAATGAAAGTAGATGTAATAAGACAAAAAATAAAAAAATAAAAAATAAAAAATCAAAGACAAGAGAGAGCAGGTCCAGCAGCAGAGCAGAGCAAGTGGAGATGATTCACACCAGTCATGGAGTTTTCTGTTTCATTTTTCTCAGTACCATTAGTTGTTTACCTTATTCTAGGACTCCATAGTCTCTGACTAACTAATTCAACTTTAATCCACAGTCATAAATGTCCTGGTTCAACTAGTACAGATTAAGCCTTGTATACTCCTGGATTAACCTGTGAAAGTTTTCCTTTCGAAGCTTAAGTTGCGTCAAGTCTCAGGTCCTCTTTTTCCTGAACTCCATCAGAGCTGTCAGGAAGTTTAATTTTTTAAAGAAAATCAGACAATCAGTGTGTTTTTCCATCTCAAATATAGTGAATGTTTTAAAAGAAACATTGTTATATAATTTATTTTCTACATTTCTGTTTGGAATCACATCTCATTTTAGTAATAAACTCTGGGAATCTCAGGAAAATATGGATATTTATGTGTTGATATAAGCTGAGTGGCAGATGAAAAACATATTGTATATTTGGTCAGTAATAACACAACAGACACCACAACAATCCCACCATCAGTTTAAAGTTGAGCTCAGTCTTTGATCTTTATTTGTTTAATGTTGTCACATCAGCAGCCTGTATTTTTTCTTGTTCACAGTGGGAAAATTACTGAGGCTAAAGTTAGAGCTGTTTCAGGCAGCTGTGGACCTGAGTGCTTTTTTATACTGTTGAGAAAGTTAAATGCATCATATTGTTGCTGCTGTTTGTAACACTTGCATCTCCAGTTTTTTTGGGGTCATGTCATCAGATGAGATGATGGATTAAATGAAGTCCCTCCACAGGTTTGAAATTATTTTCAGATTATGTAACAAATGCAGCAAAAAATTACAAAACACATGGAAATGTGTAAGTGACAGTTGAGTAATTGTACCAATTAGACTTAGATTTCATTTTTTTCATGCATTCATGTGATCTGCTTCAGCATCAGACTGTTGTAGTTATTTATTCAGAGCATGTCCTCATGTGTCCACAGGCTGCAGTTTGTTATGAACTCCACTAGAGGACGTCCTCAGATGTCACTTATTCTTTACAAACTAGTAGCTTGGTTCAGTGTTCATATATTAAAATAACACTACATCATCTCACTCTACAAACTGTCTCAGATGTGATGGAGCTCATCAGCTGAAGTCATGTCTGAGAACAGCTGATTTTGTTTTTAGTCACATGATTTGATACTCATTAGAAACCCATCAACCGTTTCTTCAGCTTTGATCTCAGTCTAAGACAAAATAATGGAATTAGATACAATAAAAAAAATTGATATTAAATATTCTCCTTTTTTTATTTAAAACGAAACAGAGAGAAAAGCAAATGACTTTTGTATTATTTATTAATGGTTCTTCAGTAATTTGTGCCAGTATGCAACACTTATTATACATACAATGACTAAACAATAAAAACAGTTATGAATTGGCACACATATATTTAAGGAATGTGCACATGCTTTGTATTTTTGTGTATATTGTTTTGCGACAGTCTTGAAGGAAGGTAATGCAGTAATTAGACAACATTAGATAATATCAATCAGTGTGACAATCAATGTCAGACATCAAACAAAACCATTGACAGAAAAAAGGGGGAACACTTGCACTGATCAGAATCTGAAAAAAACAGTGTATACATTGTACATCACCAACAGATATACATTTACTACATTAAGTGATGGTGAATCTTTTGGTGTAAAATCAACTTGTTCTACTCAGTGTGATTGACTGGACAGATATGATCAGAGGAGCAGAGTTTTTACCATCATCATTGATACAAGGACTGAAAAGTGGGTAGAGTTTCTCAGTGAAGTAGCAGCCAGTAAAGGAGTAGATAAGAGCTGCGGCATCAAGATCATAAAAGGAGACCAGACCCTCCTCATAATCCACAAACACCCCCACCTTCTCAGGCTGAGACTTCAGAGAGAGATGAACTGGTAGGCAAGCAAGAGCTTTGTACTCATCGTCATTCCTCATCCATATCATCCAGTAACCAGTCTTAGGATTCAGTGTGATTTTTTCCCTTCCTGTTGATCGACTCTCTGGCCACTCCTAAAATCCAGCCAGTCTTCCCTTTAACTGAACCTCGCAGTAAAAGTCTTCCTGAAGAGAAACTCTGTTTTGCTAAGACACAAACACAAGCATCAAATCTCTCTGGATTATTGGGGAGATTCTTCTCCACATCACTATAATAGACTTGTTTTCCATCATCAGAGCAGAGGAGGTTAGGATGTGTTGTATCAGGATCAAGTGTAACATCCACTGCATACTGCTGAACCCTCTTCAGCTCAGCTTCAGCAAGCACCTTCTTCATCTAGTTACTGAGCGCCTCCTCCAGCTGATTCACAGCTCTCCTCACAGTCCCCACAAATGAAGGTGGACGGACACTGACTTCTGTCCAGTTCTTGGTGGATGGAGCAGTGTTGAGGGACTGAAAGCTTTGGAGGAGGTGGAGGTGGTCTTCAGAGTGTGAGAGCTGCTCCAGCTCAGTGCTTCTTTTCTTCAGCTCAGAGATTTCCTGTTCCAGTTCTTTGATGAAGTCTTCAGCCTGTTTCTCTGTCTTTCTCTGCTTCTCTTTGATCGTGTCGATGAACTCAGTCTGGCTTCTCTCAACAGACTCCTTCAGAGCGGTGAAGACCTGAACTCCATCTGCTATCTCTCTGTCTGCATCTTCCTTACTGAGCTCCACTGAGTGTTTGATCTCCTGAATCTTCAGTCGTCTCTTCTGGATCATCTGCTGAATTTCAGCCTCTGTCTTCTCCAGCTCGGCCTTCTTTCCTTCATATTCTTCTTTCAGAGGAACAACATCATGTGTCTTGTGGTCTAAAACAGTGCAGAGCATGCAGACACACATCTGGTCGGTCTTACAGAACAGCTCCAACAGTTTATCATGCTTTGCACACATCCTGCTCTCCAGGTTCTCCACAGGGTCGATCAGCTGATGTCTTTTCAGGCCTAACATTGTCAGATGAGGCTCCAGGTGGGTCTCACAGTAGGAGATCAGACACACCAGGCAGGACTTCAGAGCCTTCAGTTTGGTTCCAGTGCAGACGTCACAGGGAACTTCTCCTGGTTTGGAAACTTGTTGCTCTGATCTGCTGCTGCTGGTTTCCTGTTGAGCTGACTGTCTGAACTGAGCAGCCATCTCAGAGATGAAAGTATTGACCCGTAGTTGAGGTTTTGTGTAGAAAAACTTTTTACAGTAGGGACACTGATATGGGACATGAATGTTCCAGTGTTGAGTGATGCAGGTTTTACAGAAGTTTGTGTCCACATGGTGTGGTGACTGGATCAGTGAAGACATCCAGATGGAGCACAAAAACTGATCTTCAGTCAGCAGACAGCTGGCAGCAGACATATCTACACTGTGAGGACAGAAAGTGAAACAATCCACAGTCATTTAAAAAGTCTTGATTAGACATAGAAAATACATAAAGGTATGTTTATTGGAATATCTGGAAGTTATTTTCAATGATTTAGTGATTTAATTTAGCCGGAGACCAGGGTAGGTCTGAAATGAGTCAATGAACACTCAGTACAAGCTCGCCAGAGTCAGTTTCCTGTCAATGCCACGTTTTGAGAATTTTTACCAATAGTCCAATTTTGGTTTTGTGGATTTTTTTAGACTAAACAAGTTGAAGTGTCTTTTTTCTCTGTGGTTTTATATCATTTTTGAAGGTGACCTCTGGATGATCCCTGCCTGCTGCCAGTCACTTATGGTAGTTTAAAAAAACAAAAAACTAATCTGATGGCTTCAGTGTTGC
This sequence comes from Lutjanus argentimaculatus, assembly GCA_034769285.1. NCBI lineage: Eukaryota > Metazoa > Chordata > Actinopteri > Lutjaniformes > Lutjanidae > Lutjanus > Lutjanus argentimaculatus. The sequence goes on from JAWZSL010000039.1 coordinate 617,834, forward strand.
AGTGATAACATTACTAAGCCCTCTGGGTCTTGTTAATATCAAAATTCAAAATCTGTAAAAATTCATGTAGAGAAAAATCACAATATAATAAAATTTTAAACCCACAAAACATAATGTGATCCCAGTATTACTGCCACATCACATATTAAATAATACAATAGAACTGCTACCCTGCTGCTTATATTGTTATTATAGTTAAAATATTTTTAAAGTAAGAAAAACTTTTGATTTCAGTTTAATATTAATACTTAATGCATTTTCTACTGTTGGTAACATACTGATTTCAGACCAGGCACCTGTATTTCTTAGCATGCTCCCCTTTAATAAAACAGTTTGTTCCCCTCGATGGAGACTCAATTCCAGCCTCCTACTTGATTTAGATTTTAAAGAGTCTCTAAGAGCTCAAATTCACCTCTACAAGAGACTAACTTGCCTTCTGTGCCCTCTGCTGGCACAGCTTGGGAAGCCTTAAAGGCATTCACCAGAGGTCATGTCATACAACATGCTTCATTTGAAAAAAAGACTAGCATCACTAAGCAACTTGAGCTGGAGAGAGAAATTAACATAGCAGAGAGTGCTTTCAAAGAAGATACATCCTCTACCAATGTGATCACCCTAACTAGACTCAAGTATGAACTAAACACCATTCTAACCCGTAAAGCTGAATTTGCATTGTTTAGGGCTCAGCAAAAAATTCTTCGAAGAGGGGGACAAGGCTGGAAGCATGCTGGCTAGGTACATTAAACAAAAACAGACTCTAAACTCCATCCCAGCCTTAAGCGTTCAGGGAGATGTACTACTAACTAACCCGAATGAGATTAACGTAGCATTCAGGGAATTTTACGTCAGCCTGTATTCATCTGAGTCCTATGTTGATAAGCAAGAGATTGATACGTTTCTGACTACCCTTGGTCTTCCCACATTGTTGGGGGGATCAGGTGGCTTTACTCGAACAGCCAATCACTATAAAGGAGATAGCCGAAGCTATTCAAAATCTTCCGTCCAGTAAAGCCCCTGGTCCTGATGGCTTTACGGCCGAGTTTTAGAAGACTTATGTGGAGGAGCTTTCCCCATTACCCATAGATATGTACTGTGACAGGACCATGGACAGGGGCAGCTTACCTCCCTCATTGTCCAACGCTGTCATCTCGTTCATACTAAATCAAGACAAAGACCCTCTTGACTGCAAAAGCTACAGGCCTATCAGCCTGATTGACTGTGAAAGTAAGATCCTAGCTAAAAGTCTTGCTGCCCGGCTCAGTAAAGTGATTACTACGCTGATTCACCCCGACCAAGTGGGCTTCATACGCTCTCACAGCTCTGCCGATAACTTCAGACGTTTAATTAATATAATGTGGACCTCTAGCAGTGAACACTCCCCTGCAGCTGCTCTTTCCATAGACGCAGAGAAAGCGTTTAACAGGGTGGAGTGGTGGTATCTGTTCTCCACCTTGGAGTCCTTCGGTTTTGACTTCTGTATACCCACCCCAGAGCATCAGTTCTAACCAATGGTATTCTCTCGCAGCCATTCAAGCTTGGCAGAGGCACAAGACAAGGCTGTCCATGAAGTCCCCTGATTTTTGCATTTGCACTCGAACCCCTAGCAGCAGCCATACGAAAAGACCCTAACTTCTCTGGTCTCCAAATAGGCGAGTCCACACATAAATTAATGATGCATGTGGATGATACATTAGTCTTGATAACTGAACCTGAATGGTCTCTCCCATTTCTATTTACTACCACTGATCGTTTTTTCCAAATTGTCAGGGTACAAGGTACATGAGGTACTTCCTCTCACAGCCTACTGCCCCAAAAACTTGGTGAAAAAACCTGGTGATTTTATATGGCCCACTACAGGCATTAAATATCTTGGCCTCACATTCCCCCCACTCCTCCCACAGCTGTCAGATCTTGTACATATCATCTTGTACATATATTGGACCCCCCTCCATTTGTCTTTGTGGGGAAAAGCCAATGTCCTCAAAATGAATTGTGTACCAAAATTTAATTACCTATTACAGCCACTCCCCATCAACATCCCCCTTAAGTATTTTAAACAATTCAACAGATTATGCAATATATTTCTCTGGAGTGGTAAACGCCCCAGACTAAAAGTGAGAAAGCTACAGAGACCATTGGATCAGGGTGGTCTTGGTATTCCAAACCTTTTATTATATAATTTTGCCTTTGGCCTCCAGCACATGCTCCACTGGTCTCTACCCCCAGAACGAGCACCTCCCCGGTATACCATTGAAAGCACGCAGTGTAAACCACTTCATCCTATTCACTCTCTCACAACCAAGCTGACAGCTGATAAGCAAACTCACCCAATTTTGTCTCATATGCAATGGCTGTGGAAGCGAGTCACTACTATATGTAAATTCGACCCATACCTCCATCTCTCAGCTTGTATTTGGTTAAACTGCAAGTTGTGTATAGGGCACTCACCTGTCATCTGGAAATTGTGGTTTGACAGAGGAATTAGGGTACTGGGAGACCTGTATGAGAGGGGCACTATTAGGTCTTTCAATAACCTAAAGGAATCCTTTGCACTACCTCAACATCAGTTCTGGCGTTACTTACAAATGAGACACCTTCTTGTCCAAATATTTGGATCTCCCTCCATACCACCTCCCACTACAGACATTCTCACGCAGATAGTCAAGGTATTTGAGGCAGGACACGAAGCATCCTGTTACTACTCGATGGTTTCTGCGTAGCTCAGACAATTCTGCCTCTGCCCTTAAAAGGGTGTGGGACTCCGATGTGGGCACAGCATATACAGAGGAGGAGTGGACTTTGATGTTAAGAAAATTCCAAAAAGATGTCCAGAGATCTTAAAACCGGACTCATTCAATTTAAGATCCTGAACAGAGTTTACTGGACACCACTAAAAACTATACAAGGTCAAACTAAGGGACTGTCTTCTATGCTGGAAATGCCAAGGCGGAGAGGGCACTCTGATGCACATGCTGTGGGACTGCCCAAACATACACGAATTTTGGATGGGAATTAGCGCCCAGATTGAATGCATTCAGAAATACAAAATCCCCCTTTTTTCACGTCTATTTGTTTCAGGGGATCCATCACTTCTTAAAGGACTCAGTCCCTCAGATGCAGAGTGGATTCAGACAGCACTCATGCTGGGACATAAACTAATTATGTGTGAATGGAAAGCCTCCGATGATCCCTCATTTAGTACCTGGTTTAGTCAGCTTGGTCATCTGGCAGCACTGGAAAAGCGGACATTCAGACTAATGAATAAAGTAGACCTCTACATGTCAAAATGGAACAATTAGGAAACCCACATTCCCTCAGTCCCAGCCAGAAGTTTGATTCATAGATAAACTCTCATGTCCTCCATCTTACTGTGTACCATTGTAAAGACATTTATTTATTTTCATTTTTCAACTTTTTGAACTTTTTGTTGTTGTTTTCTTTCATTACCCTCAATCTTTACCACCATTTTTTGTGGAAATTACATGTTTTTGCCTCTTATTCTATGAGCTCCTCCCGCGGCCGTGACTGCTGCTCCATCTCACATCACCACTGACACATCAAGATTGACAGGCTGACAGCAGCGTAACCATTTGATTGACAACTAATTGGCAAATAATCACTTTGTGTAAGAAGGGGGCAGGACACCTGTGAATTTGATTGGATATAAGGTGGCCGTGACCAGTCAAGTTTTCAAATTTATGGATGAGTCTTTAAGCCTTCAGCGGGCTACTTGGAAAGGGGCTGCGGGCGACTGGTAGCTCGCGGGCGACGCATTGGAGACCCCTGCTCTGTACAGTTTATTGTTTTGTTTTTGTTCTTCATTCTTATAGTGTATTGAAAATTATAATAAAACTATAAATCTCAAAAAAAACTTAATGCATTTATTACAATTTACTGTGATATATTTAGCCAGTATTTGTCCTCATTATTTGTTTTTTTGAAGCATCTGAGGGAGAAAATAAAAAGAAAAATAATCTTCTCCATCCGAAGACCTTCAGTGTCTGAGAGGACATAGAGACAGAGATGATGGTACAGAAAGCAGAGAATCAGACACATTAAATTTGCAGGAGAAAAGATGTAAAGTTCTGCTCTGGACTGAAAGAAACTGAAACTATTTCTCTCCACAACCTTCACAGCCACTGATGGACCTCAGATAAAAATTTGCTCTGGCTGCAGAGCTCTGGCTGGAAGTTCCTGTATGTAAGATAACATCAGACATGCTGGATGAATAGATTAAAGGCATTTAGGGCGTTCACAATGCAGGTAAAAAGTAGCGCAAATGTGATTGTTATTTTGCTCATATGTGACTTAATTCTACTTTTTTCATGACAGTGTGAACAGTATATATTACATGGACACTGATCTTTTCAATTCTGATTTGGGTTGTCGTGTATTATTTCTGCGTGTGTCAGAAATCCTCTGTGTGTATGTGTGTGTAAGACGTATTATTTTCAGGGTTTGTCCAGTATTCTCTGTGTGTGTAAGCAGTGGTGGACAGTGATGAAGTACATTTACTTGAGTACTGTACTTAACTACATTTTTTGAGTATCTGTACTTTTCTTGAGTATTTGTTTTTATGACTTTCACTCCACAACATTTCAAAGACAAATACTGAACTTTTGACTCCTTCTCCTTCTTCTCCTTCTAGGAAGTTTGTCATTACTCGTTAGTTTTATTCTAATCGTAGCTTTGAAGTCAGCTGTTGCTGTTTTTTCTTTTCTAAAAATCAATTTCACCACACGCTGTGTTCCTCACAGAAGGAAACCGATTACAGTACCTGCTCTCAACTGGGATTGATGTAAAAGCAGAAATACATCATTCAGGCTGCTCTGTAACAAGAACAAGCAAGCTCTCCCTCTTTCATTCAAACAAAACTCGATAATGGTGACGGCAGGAGAAAGACAAAATTAAATCTTAAGATGTTATTATAGTTAGAGAAAGAGAAATAATTCCAGGTAGGCTTTAAATGTCCGATTGTTTTTATCAGGGTGAAAAATACCACATAATGGACTTAGAGAACTCCTTACAGTTGGCTTCAATCTAATTTTATGTGGTAATTTTAATACATTTACATCAGAAAATGACAACAGCTGTCCTTTTTGTTTTTGATTGCATTTCTATGCTGAAGTTTTTAAAGGTGTTTCTATTCATTAGGTGGTTTCAGACAGTTACGAGGTTCTGTAAATGCATTGTGAAAACAATACAAACGTATAATTAAAAATCTGTCTCTCTTTCTCCTCGTCTTCATCCTTGTTGTCATCTGCTCACAACTTTGCTGACTTTCACTGCACGTCAACTCATAAATGAAACCATAAACACTGACTTCAGAGGCCCTCGTGTTGATCTGAGCAATAAATCTGAATTCAGCATTAAAAGCTTGCAGCATAAATGTAGCCTGAACCAGGCTAGTTAGCCTCCAGCAGGATAAGTTTATCTGGTATTTCTTTAATTTTTAACAGTTGGATTTCACTGCCCCCTCATATGTTTTTCGTATAATAAACATAATTACTAAGATGTTGGAGTATTAAAACACATTTTTCAGTTAAAGTAGACAAACTAGAAAAAGTGGGTGAATTAGCTTAAACTAAGCCCAGCTGTGACTGTATTCTAACTCACTTTAACAAGCTGGACACTGTGATTTGGTTTCACATCTGTTTGCAACATTTAAATGTTTTCATTTAAAATTACTCATTTCTATGGCATAATATGATAAAACAGATACAGAGATAAGGTCAGATTGTAGTTTCAACCAATATTCAACCAAATATTCAGGATATTTTATCTTTGTAGAGCTGTGTACTCACCACTGTTTGGCAAAGATTCTGCTGTTTGTTGAGAAAAACTTGATGGATTCAGTTCAGTCTTTCCTTTGCTCTTTTAGTGCTCAGATAAATATTTCACTTTCATTTGAGGAAACTTTGAAGCGTCTCTTTCAGTGATGCTCCACCTCAGTCTGTGGGCAGGTGGCCAAGAGGGTGGCACTGTTGTGTAATGACCGCCGATGGCACATTGTGTATCTCCCGTTATTGACCCCTCAACCTCCCAAAGTTAATTTTCAAGTAAAAGATGTTTAAAAACAAGAATTAAAATGTATTGATGATTGATGTAACATGCACGAGTATTATGTGCATTGTTTTCTATCTGTCACGTCACACCCCTGGTTCCTGTCTTATCACTCTGATGGATGTTTAGTTTCATTTAATGGATGTGACGTTGTGTTTTGTAGTCCGGCTCCACCTCTTTCTGCTCAGCAGGTGAGGTTTTGCTGCCTTTCAGGTTTGACCTGATTCGTGAAATACATTTATCATAATTTAGTTTACAGGAAAGTACCAAAGACTTCTAAGGGAAACTTGTGGTTACTGGAGAGAAGAAGCAGGTTTAACTTCTGTTTAGCCCTGTCTGTGAGGGAGCATGGACTATTTAGAATATCTAAATCAGGGGTGATCAAATTCTTTCCCTTGGAGGGTCAAAACTGAGATTTAATGATGGACCACCAGCCAAAAGTAAACATCTATTGTATTGTATTTTGATGTATTGTGAAGATGCAAAATGGTCACTCTGCCTGTCTGAAAATAATTAAAATTTATGGATCCCACATATATAGAGAGCTTTAAAATAATTGTTGACCCTTTGTCTTTATCTGACAGGACAGCAGAGAGAGAGGACAACATGCAGCAAAGGGACACAGGCTGGGATCAAACCTGGGCCACTGACCACAGCCTTAGTACACGGCACACATGCTCTACCAAATGAACTACGAGGGCGCCTCTGAAACAGCATTTTTACCTCACAAAAATAAAACAGCATCAACAACGATTTATATTATAATTCTTTAAAGAAACAATTTTTTTTAGAAACATGTGGCGGGCCAAATCAAACCTGCATGACAGAGGACAGATGAGACTAAAAAATAAAAACCCCGGCTCAACTTAAAAAAATGAAGGTAACAATTTGCATGGATCTTTTTAAGTCATTCCAACTCAGCTATGATTGAGTAAATCCCAAAAGACTTTTAGAGTTCGACCAACTCAATTAGTTTAGTACAACCAACTTGATTTGTTTTGTTCTCTACAAGCTTAATTACGTTGGACCAACTGGTGCTATTAAGTAGTCAAATAACTTCATTTCAGTCATTCTAACTTATTTATTTTACTTTCAGTCTACTCAGAAAAATCCATGCAAATTGTTACCTTAATTTATTTTAGTATTAGTAACTTATTCAATTTCAGTCAGAATAAATTACAACTAATTCCAGTTTTATGATCAAACTCTTTATTTTAAAACCAATGATCAAATTAAGTCCAACAATTTTCATACCATCATCTGTGCCCAGAATACACGTACAAATACTTAAAAAATAATAAATAAATAAATCAATATTTATTTTCGTACAGCAGTTTATTTTTTAGCGACATTACCTCTGGACGGGTTTTCAGACACTTGAAAGTCTTTTTCAGTTCTTTTGATTGGCTGAGATTGTGTGTATCAGCCCTGTTAGTGAGGATTACACAGGCTGTAGGTACATACAGGTCTTTTAAGACTTTTATTTCCTCAATCATGATTCTTGTGCTGGCTGGACTGGACATCAGGCGCCTCTTCATCACTTCATTAATGACGCCACCATCCTGGTATAAGAAGGTGAGACTCAATGTAAACACTTGAACCATCAAATTCAAAAACAAAAGGAAAACAAACTATATTTGTGTCTGAACTGAAGTGATTTACTGACCAACTGCTTTGTAAAGAGATCCTCCTCCTCTTCTCTGAGATACACCACTAAGACACAAATAGCTCCTCTCCTTCCTTCCACAGAATCATCCTGTGAAGAATAAAAAAACAAGAGAAATGTTAAACTGCTGATTTTATTCATTACCAACTTAACAAATTGTGCCAGTTGCCTACCTATCCACATTATAGAGCAGACTGTTAAATGGAGAAACAAGTTTCACTTCAATTTTGTCATTTCAAATCAAAGATTACCTCTAAAATGTTACAAGATGCAAAATTATAACAATAGCACATAGAATATTAACATATGTAGCCCACCCACTCAATTCCAGTTTGGTTTAAGTATATGGTATAAATGAATAACTGTAATAACTGAATAATTACATACTGTGAAATAAGACCTTTTTAATCACAAAAATGTAATTTATTTCATCAATTCAGTGAACTCTTAAATACTAAAATATATTTAAAAAACATCTTAAGTGTTTTAGTTTGGCCATTTCACATTAATCAGAGTCTGAAAGAAGAATTCTCCCTGAATTCCCAGCTGACAGCTCTCGAGAGTCAGCTCGCTAAAAAGAAAAAGAAAAAGAAGTTGTACAGTATATTCCTGTGTGGCATCTGAAGACTCTTCTAGAGCCCAGACACAGAATTCAGCTGAGGAACAGGGATTTACACAAACAAAGGCATTTGTTCTTGTGACTATTAATCAGTTTTAACCCTCAAACAGCACTTTGAAAACAGCTGTTTGAGGGTTAAGACCTGACTTTACATTTGTGCAGCGCGGTGGTTAGCAATGTCCCCTCACAGCAAAAAGGTCCTGGATCTGAGTCCCACTTGGATCAGGGCCTTTCTGCATGGAGTTGACATGTTCTCTACATGCTGACGTGGATTTTCTCTGGGACCTCTGGTTTCCCCACCCTCAAACAAAGAAAAAAAAAAATGCATATACTCACGTACACACACCCAGCCGTCCGTGGAGAGGGAATCTCTTTTTGAATTTCCTTTCCAGAGGTTTCTTCCCATGTGTCTTCAGAACTCTTCATGGGGAGTTTTTCCTCGTCTTCTTAGAGAGCTTGGGGCTGGGCACCTCTTCCTGAGCTGGACCTGCAAGACACATTTAAAACACCATCAGCCACACAAATAACATCACTTCTGGACATCAAAAATAAAATAAATAAATAAATAAAAATAATGTCATGTTTGTTGGTCATTTATTGAGAATTTAAAGTTGCATTGTTGTCACATTTAATATTAAATGCTTTGTTTGATGAATAAATCAGGGGACGAGCAGTGACCAGTCAGTTGTGCTGATCTCAGATCTCAAAGATGCTCGTCAGCACATGGTCAGTTACAGTTCTGAACAGTCCTGTACACAGATAAATGTTAAAGGATCTGCCAGAACACCACAGAAAGGTTGATAAATTTCAGAAAACAGTGATTTGGTTGTGGCGTTTCTTAAATTTATATCCTGATTTTCAAAATTTGAATACATGTACTTCAAAATGATGGGACCTTACACTGCTTTAGTAGTGACATGAAAATGTGGGACATGTTTTTTTTTTTTACATGCAGCCCAATGATTTTAAAGCAAATATAAAATAGATGTATGTGTTGTTGAAATATAATGGTTACAGTTTGGGAAAGCTACCTCCCAAATGAAAGTACAACATAAATCAACAAATTGTTAGCGGGAAGCTACTGAATAGAACCCAAGAGCAGAACACAGAACAGAGGCAGGGAATCAGTGCAAAATAAATGGATTTATTTTCACAAATACTAAAGGAGTCTCTGGGCAGGGGGAGCAGGAGCTGGTTCATGAGTCAGGGGATGGGGCTGGGCGGAGCTGTGAGCCAGGGTATGGAGCTGAGCAAGGCAGGAGGGTGTGGAGCTGAGCAGGGCAGGAGGATATGGAGCTGAGCAGGGCAGGAGGGTATGGAGCTGAGCAGGGCAGGAGGATATGGAGCTGAGCAGGGCAGGAGGGTATGGAGCTGAGCAGGGCAGGAGGGTATGGAGCTGAGCAGGGCAGGAGGATATGGAGCTGAGCAGGGCAGGAGGGTATGGAGCTGAGCAGGGCAGGCAGATGGAGTCCAGATGGAAGGCTGACTGAATCCAAGGCTGGTTTGCAGAGGAGTAGGAGTGGTGCAGAGGCAGGTGTCAGGGAAGCAGCTGCAGGCAGAGGAAATAGGGATCAATTATTTGGGTACACACAACAAGAAAAGCGGCTGGAACTAGACTGACTTGGATAGCAGAGTCTAACGATCTGGCAGCGTGGTGGAGTTGAGGCCCAGTACATGTAGCAGGTTGATAGTGATGAGATGCAGCTTCCTCCAACACCTACACACCTGAATCCACTCCTGTAATCGAGCACAGACAGAGACACACACATACCTACACATACATAGACCTCAGTGGGCTGAGGGCATGACAAAATAGGTAATTCCCAGTAACTGAGTGGTGACCTGCAGGGAGGTCACAGGAGATTTTATTTGGATCATCAAATACATTAAAGACCCTGGAAGAATTTCTGAAAATTTAAGATTTATATTTGCAGTACATCTTTTAAAAAGAATTTCAAAGTGTGCATGTTGTTTTACTGATGACAGGAAAAAATGAGAGCCTGTTAATTCTGCCTAAATTCACTTATTTTGACTTGTTTATCTAGGAGGCTAAAGCGCCAAATATTGTCACTCAGCCTAAATGCATTCATTCCTGATTTAAAGTGTTTAAAAACTTCATATTATTTGTGTCAAGATAATGTAAGATGATCTGGAAATGACAGGAAAACTGGTCAGGGACATTCATTTATGCACAAATGAACTCTTCCAAAGATTTACTGATGAAGCCTATTGTGGATTGGGTCTCGATGGTTTGACATTTTTAAAAAGTGGGTCCTCAGATTCAAAGTTTGGGAAACACTGTGATGTAAGAGATCCTGCGGGGCCCTGCATCATCCTGTCATGATTTATTTCACAATAACCACCTGTTCACTGTACATTATCCTGCTTGTTACATGGTTATGTACCAACAGAACTCAAAACTTTGACACAAAATATTAATTTCAAAATGATTTAACAATGATTTTATTGCTTCTCCAGAGTCTATGATCAGAACTGCGTCCATAGCAACAGTCTGTTTTTCCTAAATAGCAACGGACGACTATACAGAAATAACAGGCCTTAAAATGTTGTAAACTGACCAATCAGAATTAAGTTATTAACAAAGCCATGTCATAAAAATGATCAACAATATAACAAACAATATCACTATAAAAACTATCCTATTATGTTATACCCAACACAATTCATAACAAATATCCTAATTCACACTGCAACAAGAATACTGTAAAATTTACAGTAACTTACTGGCAGCAATTAGTCTTAATCAGAATATGCTCCATTCAGAAAACCAAAACAATTTAGATGAATCAAAAACACCAAAGGCCCGAGGAAAAATATGTATTTTTCATTTTGGGGTGAACAGTCCCTTTAAATGTATAGCTCAGATTTTATTAAAGTGGGGTTGTATGAGGTACCTGTCCTATCACTATGTGCTCTGACTATGTCCTGATTGTCATGTAGATGTGTTCAGGGTGGGACTCTTATCAAACATGTCAACTTTGGTGGTCATTACATCATTGAATCCAAAGTTAAAGCAATTTTGCGTTTCATGGTCATCAAAACTTGACGTCCTGCCGCAGCCACTGATCAACACTGACCAAATCTTTTAATAACTTTTGATCACAAGGTAGTCTACATGGCACAAACTGATTTTAAAGTCAGTCAGATTTCTGGAGGAATTCGTTAAAATATGACGCGTGTACAACACCAAAATTGACCACGAAATTCAAAATGGCTGACTTCCTGTTGGGTTTAGCCAAGAGACTCCCGTCGACCAAACCGAAGTTCAGACCTGGACTATTGGTGAACACGTGAAGTTTCAGGCCGATTCAAACAAGTGAACGTAAGTTAATGCAACTTCCTGTGTTTTGGCAAACATCGACCTTTGCCATGTTGTCACGGCAACGCTGTTTGACAATACTTCAAGATCTTCACAATATAGCATCAGCAAGAAGTTAATACCTTTCTGACAAGATTTTAGTTGGATAAGGTCAAACTGCTTGGGGGAGCACATCATATTCTGAAACATGTCATTTCCTGTTGCCAATAGGTGGCGCTATAACCATTGCAAAACATTGTAGATGTGTTCAGGGCAGGACTGTTGTCAAACGTGAAGTTTGGTGCAGATCAGATAATTTATACTAAAGTTACAGCAACTTCCTGTTTGACAGCGAGACATCAAAATTCTACGCCATGCCACTGCCAATCCGTCGCGGCGAGGTCGGCTGCCTGTCAGACGCCAGCCGGACACAGGAGTTTAATGTGATGTGTGATTGACCCTCAACTAGCAGCTACATACAGTCTGTGGTGGTGAGGTTGAGTGTGGTGAAGCAGTTCAGCTGCTGAGATGGAAACAAAACATTTGAAAAAGTATGGAAGTTAAAAAAAAGTGATCAAATGAAGTACTCTGTTGGTATCTGTATCACTTTAAGGGTACTGTTATTGATACTGGTATCATAACTTTTGAAACAATAACCAGGCCTCGTCACAGCATTTACAACTTTTTCTGACCTGTTTCTTTCCTGTAATTGATGAATTTATTTTGATGCTCCAACATCTTAATATTTGAGTTTGTTACAGCACATACATATAAAGAAGTCACTAAATCCAACATAACAGACACAGAAACAACACAAAACAACTCTTAAGTCCTGTTAAAAATGAACTAACCTCATTTAGATGACCTTTGGATTGTCTAAAGTACAGAGTATTTGATTTCACATGACAAATTCCGTAATTGTCTATAAAGGCATTATTGGAGATATTGTGAAACTGTGATTTGTTTTGCTGGAAGCACTTTATCCAGTACGGCAACTCCGGTCAGAGAGCAGGCGCAGACACAGGGAACAGTTCAGGTTCTTTATATAGAATTCAATGACTGGCAGCATCACAGATGAACCTTCAGGGTAATGAACTGACTTTAAGATGAGGGATGGAGAACGTGGAACGTAGAATATAGAACGTAGAATGGTTTCTGTAAGACAGAATAAAATATACAAATAATAGGTCATATAGAGGCATCAGGATGAAACTGAGACTGTTTATAACCTGTTATAAACTCACTGTAGGAGCTTTAAGTCACCAACTCTGCAAGTGACGTCACTACGTTCTTTACCACAATCCAGGGGTGTCCAACCTGCGGCTCCGGAGCCACATGTGGCTCACAGACTGGTGAAAGTGAGGCGGAGCTCATTTTAACTGCTTATTAACACTGTTGGTTAGTTTGATCTAAACTAAAGCTTCATATTTGATAAACTGATGACATGTTTTGTATTTAAAATATGAATGTGAAGAGTAAGCAGTAACTACAGCTGTTAAATAAATGTAGTGGAGTCAAAAGTTGAAGATTTCCTTCTGAAATCTATTAGAAGTAAACAGGAGCATCAAGTGGATGTACTCAGTACAGTACTGGAGTAAATGTACTCGGATACTTTCCAGCAGTGGAAATAAAGAAAACAAAGATGGTGCTTTGATGTTTGACTTGAATCCAGCTGCAGCACTTTTTCACCCTTAAAGCTCCTTCAGGGGAAACATGAGGAGAAAAGTGGATTTGAAGACGTTCATCAAATGTCAAATCTTCCTGATTCACAGCTCAACTTCATATTTATGTTGATGGATTTTAGTGGTGTTCATGTCACAGGTTTGAAACCTGCCAGAACAAAGTAGCTCACAATCACAATCACAAATACTTTATTGATCCTCGGGGGGGAAACTGGTCACGTTACAGGTGCTCCCATTCAACAATACAAACATATAGAAGCACAGAGAAATGACAAGAATAGAAAAAGAACAAGTCTGTCAAAATATCTACATTCTACTACAAAATATAAAAGAGATCATAGAACAATAATAACTAAATATATACAACAGCAAGTTCACCAGTAAATATGGGCCTTATTCTACAATATATACCAGAAATATATTCATATAAAAACAACATCATCATCATCATCATCATCAGTGGTTATTTAAATTCCTCCAGTTTGATTAAATCAGGGTTTCATGTTTTAACTTGTGTGCTGAGTTGAATTTCAAAGCCAGTTGAACATTTTAAATCCAGTTGAACTAAATGATGAGGACGTTGAATTTTTGCCAAATGAAGACAGGAAGCGTTCACATCAGCAGTTCAGAGGAAACGGTGCCATCTGGTGGCAGAAAGCAGCTCCAGCAGGAGCTCCACAACATGAACAAGTGCTTCAACACTGATTTCTGAGGGGAAAAAGCTCCACAGGTCGACTTTATGTGTCTGTGTTGATCCTGTCATGTGAAAAGCAGCAGGCTCACACATCAAACTGTGATTCACTGATGCTGCAGGAAATATGAGCATCAAAATGTTTTCACTTGTCAAACTTTACATTGAAAACTTTCTGCCTGATCAGCCACATGTGAAGCAAATCCACCGTATGTGTGACTGATTTCAAAACAAGGCGTCTGCAACATAAAGACAGCAAATGAAAACCATCTTCCATGGCAGAGTGAAGCTTCACGCTGAGTCGTTACCACCTTGTTAAGTCATCATTATCTCATGATTATCATGACTCAGCATGTTGAACCTCAAACTACACAAGTGACAAATAGCTGCTCCACTTTTATCTGTAATGTACAAATAGTTTATAAAAACACAAACAGCAGAGTTCATATTTGTTGAAGCCACAGGAAGTAAGTTGATCATGTGACTGTTTTGATTCTCTCAGAATAAAAACAAAAGCATCAGGAGACTGGAAGACACGACTGCATTCAGCTCACATGTCTACAGGCTCAGACAGACAGTCAGGTCCATATACGCTGTTTGCAGTAACGTTAATGGTTAGCTAATGTTAGCTAGCAGGTTAGCTGTTAATGTTGACATATATTTGAGGCAGTGGGAGACTCGAGCTTCTGTTGATGTCCAGTGTGATGACGGAGACGCTGGGAAACGTGAGTTTGTTTATTTGCTGCTGTAGTTTTCTTTGAACTTTAAGGTCCAGTTGAGAACAGGACGTGTCAAACTGGTGGTGTGGGGAGTTCATTTTAGAAGAAGCATTACAGCCACACTCCGGGGCAGCCACAGCACTGACTGTTTGGCTGTGCTATAATTCCTGCTCTGTTCTCCACAGTTCTAAATGTATGTTGGGACTGGATGAACGCAGTCTTTCATTTGGTTCTATTATTGTGGAATCCAGGGGCGCAGTAATGAGGGGAACAGTGGAACTAAGTACCCAGGGCCCCAACATGTGGAGGTGGATCTCAGAGCAGGTCAGACTGCAGCACTGACAGTCGTCTCCACTGGTTGTGATTCCTCTGTCAGTCAGTGCTGGATGAAGCTCTCCTCTCCACTCCACCTCCCAGTAACACGGCCCAGTCAGAGCCTCTCCACACACAAGCTGCTGCTGCTTCAACCTCTGTGGATCATCAGGACACAGCTGATCCTCTCAACACAAACTCCTTCATCATCAACCATTCTGACTGAGATCACCAGGGCCACCATCTGATGAGAGAAGCAGACAGACAGCAGGAGTCATAAATCAGTGTTTACAGAGACTCTTCTTCATCACATCCAGTATAAAGAGCAGCAGGACTTCAGTCCTGTTCAGAGCACAAGTGGAGCGGCTGTGGAGCGGAGCTGCTTCCTTTCAGCTCTCATGTTAACGTGTTGGAGTCAACACACTGAGCTGGAAGCTCACAGACCATCAGGTCTGTTGACTCTGCAGATTTCACTCAAGTACACAGTGGAAATAACCTGCTGAGAGTCCCTGAATGCATCATGACTGCAGAAACACAGAGACGTTCACTGCTCACTTTAATGATGGATTTACTGCTGTTAGAGTTCAAAGCTGTTAAAAACCAGAGTCTCACTTTGAATATTTCATCTACTTTTGAAATATTAACTTGATAAACATGTGAATATTCAACATATTTGGACAAAACAAAAGACACATGGACAGATATATATATTTATGATGTTAAAGGTCCTACATGTTCATACAAAGACTGAAGACAAATCATCAGCTGTGGTTACTGGACTTCAGCAGGTTCTGGTCTGTACAAAGACCACATGGTTACTAAATGTAACCATGGTTCTATGAAATAAGAGCCAGAGATTTGCCGGCTTCAGTCAGACTGATCTGAGAGCTGTGACAAAGATGAACTGATCAATTGTTTAGTGTTGAAACAAACACTTTGAGATCCTGAAGCCTGTCACCGTTCTCCTCTCACAGCTTCACTGAGGAAAACAGGAAATACTGGATCTTTACTTTGATTCAAACTGTGTTTACTTCAATACTGCTGAAACCAGCATGGACTGACTCCGCCCCTCTACTGACCTCAGAGTCTTCAGTCGACAGTGTGGACTCTCCACAAGATCACACAGCAGCTTCACATCTGAATCCTGCAGGTTGTTGTCTCTCAGGTCCAGTTCTGTCAGATGGGAGGGGTTGGACTTAAGAGCTGAGACCAGAGAAGCACAGCTGATCTCTGACAAACTGCAGCTCATCAATCTGAATAAAGAATAAATGATGAAGATAAAAATACATTTCATCAAGTCCTGAACTTTACCAACATGTTCAACAGCTGTCCCAGCACTTCTGCTGTTTCTGCTACATTTAACCCAACAGTAAATAAACATGCACCTTTTTTAAACTTGTTTTTTGGTCTTTTTGTCTTTATTGGACAGGACAGCTGAAGAGCAGACAGGAAAGGTGGTAGAGAGAGAGGGGATGACACACAGCAAAGAGCTGCAGGCAGGAGTTGAACCAACAGCTGCTGCAGAGGACTAACAGCCTCCATACATGGTGCAGACGCTCTACCAACTGAGCTACAGGGCCGCCCCGTTAATAAACATGCACCTTTTAAAAAATATAGAATACAGAACAGGTCAAGCCTCTGGTTGTCATCAGAAATTTATTCTTTGATTAAAGACAGAAATAAAGTCTGGACTCTGGCCAGACGCACTGGGGACCCTGGTCACTTACTTATTTTCAGACAGTTTAGAAACAAATGTCCATCTGCAATAAGAAGGACTAAATTATAAAAGACTGATTATTATTTCAATCTAATCCCAAAATCATTTTCAAATCCAGCTCATTTCTGGAAGGCAGTAAATTCTCTGAACCGTAAGTCTTCCATCTCATTTCCTCCTCTCACCACAGCAAATGTGTGTTTTATATCAGACCATCAGGAGATTTGTGCAGCTTTTAATGAACATTTTTCATCTGCTGGTAACCTGTTTGATGAAACTTACACAGGACCACCTCTGCCCACTATTGATCCAGTCACCCACATAATGACAACTCCTCCTTTTTCATTGCAGCCTTTCTCTTTTGATGAAGTGGCCGATGCTCTCCTTTCTATGGATTCTCAGATTTCTGTGGGAGAGGATAAACTTGAGCCCGACTTTTTAAAGCTTGCTGCTCCAGTTGTGCTCTGCTACATGACACATATTTTGAACCTTTGAGTCAAGGCTCAATCCTGGGGCCTGTCCTGTTCACACTTTATATCAATGATATGACCTCAGCTGTCACTGGCTGTAATATTCATCTTTATGCAGATGACACCATTTTGTTCTGTATTGTGAATGATGCACACTCTGACATAAATTCCCTCCAACACTGCTTTTCTGATCTCCAAGTTGCACTCAGTGTCACAGTCTGCTTTGCCCCTCTCCTGCTCTGCTGCTCAGCCACACCCCTCATCAGCTAACTGCTTCCACCTGCTGCTGTCACCTGCTCACCATCTCCAATCAAGCCAGTATATATGCAGCTTCACTCCACTGACTCTTTCCCAGATTGTCTTCACTCTCATGCCTGACTCTCCAGCTATTATTCCCGGACTGCTTACCTGGTATCGACCCAACCTGCCTCCGATCTTTGCTTCGCGTCTCAGCCCCGGTAAATCCACCAGCCTTCTGTTCCAGACTACGAGCCTGCCTGTTTTCTGCTACTCGCCTGCCTGTGGCTGGTTGGCACTCAGCCTGTTCCTGCTCAGTCAAGAGACCCACCTTGTCAGCTCCACCTCGCCAGCTCACCTCCTCTGGTGCCGTAAGCCCCACCGACTCCGTCTCAAGGTCTGGATCTACACCCAGCCCTCATCTGAACCTGTTTCCCAAAAGACTTCCATCAGCAGTGAGTTCATGCTTTTCCCCCTCCCCCGCACTCGTTGAGCCTGTTGAGAACTTTTGAACAATTACTTGCTCACGAGTCCCAAACAATCCCTGCCTGCCCTGTTGCTCCTGTGGTAACGTGCCTGCCTGGCACACGGGAGACCCGGATTTGAATCCTGCCATACTCACCTGCTCTGCTGTGTTCTCATGCTTTAACCTGTTGAATAAAGACTGTTTTATTCAAGAGACCTGATTCATTTGTGCTGCAATTGGGTTCACTCTACACCCGTTCCACTCAGTAATAATAAACTGGTTCTCAATGCAGACAAATCTAAATTCATGTTGTTCAGCAGATCAAAAAATATGAACCTTGACAGCCTCATCTCCACCAACAATGGTACAAATATTGAAAGGCTCACAGAGTAGAAGTACCTTGGTATTTGGATAGATGATAAGTTAACCTTTAAATATCATGTTTCCAAGCTGGTGACTTTTCTACCAATGAAAACTGCTTTCTTTTATAGAAACAGACTCTCCTTTCTGCTGCTTTGTACAAAGATGCTTGTTGAGGAAACTTTTTTTTTTATCAGTCTCAGACTATGGTGATATTTTATATATGCACACCTCTGCTGCCACTCTGAAGCTCCTGGACTCTGTTTATCACTCTGCCTTAAGATTCATTACTGGAGACAGTTATAACAGCATCATTGTGACTTGTATACTAAGGTTGGGTGTCCCTCTCTCTGTGTAAGACGTGAAAGACACTGGCTTTTATTGATTTATAAAGATCTTATGGCTCTTTTACCTTCGTACATCAGTTCAATGATTTCTTTTGATGTGGGCTCTTATCAAACTGGCTCTAGTGACTGGATTACACTGCAGCTGTTGGCTGTTTTTACTGAATTTGGAAAATCCAGTTTTTCATATTGTGCAGCTGTAATGTTGATCAACAGGCAGAACAATTTAAAGCTTTCCTCATTTTAATCCATCAGGGCAATTTAAATCTTTAACTGTACTGCATTTTAGTTCTAGGTGTTCCTGTTTTACCTGATTAATGTGTTCTACATTTGAACTGTTTTTATTGATTATTGACACTTTGATTTATTTTTAAATTTTTATTGTGGCTTTTATTGTTTTTTACTTCTTGTTGCCACTTTTATGTAAGTTTCTCTTTGGTGTTTTCTGAGTCTAAGTGCTTTTCTTTTTTATTGTTTTACTCGGCAACATTGAAAATGAGTCTCTACCTCAATGTATTTCAAAGTTAAAATAAAGGTTGAATGAATGAATGAAAATACTGTGTTGTGAAGGTTTTGTATAAAAAGACATTCCTGAACATGTGTTGAACTTGTTTGACTTTTTTGATTTATTGATGTCTCACATGGAACAAAAATGATAAATGTTGATTGAATTTGGCAGCACATTGAAGGATAAATCCTACAGTTTCCTTAATAACATGAATCCACTTTGACTTCAGACTAAATTCACAGATAAAACTGTTCAGACTGACAAACTTTCAAAAAGAGCTGTTGTGATTTGTGCTGAAACAAACCCAGAAAACAAGACAACTGAAGGGAATTTAAAACTTCTCTTGTGGATTTCATTTTGGTAGATATACACTGTACAAGAGCAAAATACATGAACTGACCTCAGAGTCTCCAGTCGACAGTGTGGACTCTCCAGTCCAGCTGACAGAAGCTTCACTCCTGAATCCTTCAGCTTGTTGTCACTCAGGTCCAGTTCTGTCAGATGGGAGGGGTTGGACTTCAGAGCTGAGACCAGAGAAGCACAGCTGATCTCTGACAAACTGCAGCCCCACAATCTGAAAAAAGAATAAATGATGAAGATAAAAATCCATTTATAATCCAATCAGATGTGTTGAGGTTTTAAATATGCAGATCAACATTACTATGTCCTAATCAATGAACTTTTCTCTAAAATGAGCAGAGTGACTTTGTCATTGTGTTATTGTGGATCATCATAATGTCAGCCTTCTACACACATCATCCAAATGTCAGCACAACATTCACACACCTATTCATGTCAACACACATTAATAACATGCTGCTGATCTCAGACCAGTCTGGAATAATCATCAAATCAGACATGTTGTTACTTTCACTTTCATTCTCTTCTGTTTCTTCTGATTCAAACAATCATGTGTCATTTGATGAAAAATACACACAGATGTTTTCTGGACAATTTCAAAATGATCAATATGAAATAAATCAGACTTTATGAAATAAAAATTAATCAAATCAAGTCCTGAACTTTACCAACATGTTTAACAGCTGTCCCAGCACTTCTGCTGCTCTCATTTCAAAGCACAGATGTGGACTATCTTCATCACCACTGTCATCTTCATCAACACACAGCTGACTGACTGTGAGCTTCATCCTCATCATCTTTAGAAGTGAGCAGACTGACATGAATGTTGTCTTCATCTTAAATGGAAGCTGCTACCTTATTATTTATGCTCTTGTTTACTGGTGGAGTCACAACACAAAGTGACATCATTTTCTGACAGGAAGCATCATCACATGTTGAAGTGTCGCCTGTCGTTGGTGACACATCAGACACCAAACTTCAAACACCTGACTTTGGAAATATGCTTCACACACACTGCGTGTGTGTGTGTGTGTGTGTGTGTGTGTGTGTGTGTGTGTGTGTGTGTGTGTGTGTGTTTTTATGTATCAGTTCCAGTAAAATACTGTGTTGTGAAGGTTTTGTATAAAAAGACATTCCTGAACATGTGTTGAACTTGTTTGACTTTTTTGATTTATTGATGTCTCACATGGAACAAAAATGATAAATGTTGATTTAATTTGGCAGCACATTGAAGGATAAATCCTACAGTTTCCTTAATAACATGAATCCACTTTGACTTCAGACTAAATTCACAGATAAACTGTTCAGACTGACAAACTTTCAAAAAGAGCTGTTGTGATTTGTGCTGAAACAAACCCAGAAAACAAGACAACTGAAGGGAATTTAAAACTTCTCTTGTGGATTTCATTTTGGTAGATATACACTGTACAAGAGCAAAATACATGAACTGACCTCAGAGTCTTCAGTCCACAGTGTGGACTCTCCAGTCCAGCTGACAGAAGCTTCACTCCTGAATCCTTCAGCTTGTTGTGACTCAGGTCCAGTTCTGTCAGATGGGAGGGGTTGGACTTCAGAGCTGAGACCAGAGAAGCACAGCTGATCTCTGACAAACTGCAGTTCATCAATCTGAATAAAGAATAAATGATGAAGATAAAAATCCATTTATAATACAATCAGATGTGTTGAGGTTTTAAATATGCAGATCAACATTACTATGTCCTAATCAATGAACTTTTCTCTAAAATGAGCAGAGTGACTTTGTCACTGTGTTATTGTGGATCATCATAATGTCAGCCTTCTACACACATCATCCAAATGTCAGCACAACATTCACACACCTATTCATGTCAACACACATTAATAACATGCTGCTGATCTCAGACCAGTCTGGAATAATCATCAAATCAGACATGTTGTTACTTTCACTTTCATTCTCTTCTGTTTCTTCTGATTCAAACAATCATGTGTCATTTGATGAAAAATACACACAGATGTTTTCTGGACAATTTCAAAATGATCAATATGAAATAAATCAGACTTTATGAAATAAAAATTCATTTCATCAAGTCCTGAACTTTCCCAACATGTTCAACAGCTGTCCCAGCACTTCTGCTGTTTCTGCTACGTTTAACCCAACAGTTAATAAACATGCACCTTTTTTTTTTAAATTAAACTTGTGTTTTGGTCTTTTTGTCTTTATTGGACAGGACAGCTGAAGAGCAGACAGGAAAGGTGGTAGAGAGAGAGGGGATGACACACAGCAAAGAGCCACAGGTGGAAGTCAAACCAGCAGCTGCTGCAGAGGACTAACAGCCTCCATACATGGTGCATCAGAAATTTATTCTTTGATTAAAGACAGAAATAAAGTTTGGACTCTGGCCAGACACTCTGGGGACCCTGGTCACTTACTTATTTTCAGACAGCTTAGAAACAAATGTCCATCTGCAATAAGAAAGACTAAATCTGATTATTATTTCAATCTAATCCCAAAATCATTTTCAAATCCAGCTCATTTCTGGAAGGCAGTAAATTCTCTGAACCGTAAGTCTTCCATCTCATTTCCTCCTCTCACCACAGCAAATGTGTGTTTTATATCAGACCATCAGGAGATTTGTGCAGCTTTTAAAAAACATTTTTCATCTGCTGGTAACCTGTTTGATGAAACTTACACAGGACCACCTCTGTCCACTATTGATCCAATCAGAAATCAGAATCAGAATCAGGTTTTCACCTACCAGGAATTTGTTATGGCACGTTGGTGCATACAAACATAATACAAACATTTACATAAAACAATAAGTAGAGCAAGTGCTGTTGGTGAACAGCATAAATAGATTTTTCTAAAAATAGAAAAGAGCATGTATAATAAAAAACACAAGAGAAAAATAAAAAAAACCAAAGTGACTGAAGTGTACAATATAAAAGAACCGATATTGCAATATGCAGAGGAACAGGTATTACCATGTGCAAAAATTACGTTAATGTAACGTATAAGTCAGAGGGGTGGATGGGGGGGGGGCAGTGTCAGTGGGGGTCGTGGGCAGCGTTGACGAGGGCAGTCGCAGAGGGAAAGAAACTGTTCTTGTGGCATGAGGTTTTGGTCCTGATGGATCGCAGCCTCCTGCCGGAGGCGAGTGTCACAAATAGTTTGTGTCCAGGATGAGAGGGGTCGGCTACAATCTTACCTGCACGCCTCAGGGTCCTGGAGGTGTACAGGTCCTGCAGGGATGGCAGATTGCAGCCGATCACTCTCTCGGCAGAGCGAATGACACGCTGCAGTCTGCCCTTGTCTCTGGCAGTAGCAGCGGCGTACCAGGTGATGATGGAGGAGGTGAGGATGGACTCGATGATGGCAGTGTAGAAGTGCACCATCATTGTCTTTGGCAGGTTGAATTTCTTCAACTGCCGCAGGAAGAACATCCTCTGCTGGGCTTTTTTGATGAGGGAGCTGATGTTTAGCTCCCACTTCAGGTCCTGGGTGATGATGGTGCCCAGGAAGCGGAATGACTCCACAATGTCCACTGAGGAGTCGCACAGGGTGATGGGGTTGGGTGGGGCTGGGCTCTTCCTGAAGTCCACAACCATCTCCACTGTCTTTAGAGCATTAAGCTCCAAGTTGTTCTTGCTGCACCAGGTCACCAGTCGGTCGATCTCCCACCTGTAGGCCGACTCATCCCCACCAGAGATGAGTCCAATGAGGGTGGTGTCGTCCGCGAACTTCAGGAGCTTGACGGACTGATGACTGGAGGTGCAGCTGTTGGTGTACAGGGAGAAGAGCAGAGGAGAAAGAACGCAGCCTTGGGGGGATCCAGTGCTGATGGTCAGGGAGTCAGAGACATGCTTCCCCAGCTTCACCTGCTGCCTCCTGTCAGACAGGAAGTCTGTGATCCACCCACATAATGACAACTCCTCCTTTTTCATTGCAGCCTCTCTCTTTTTTTTTCTTCAAAGTATTTTTATTAATTTTTTAAGTTGTATAAGATACAGTTTGACATACACTTCGATACATTTCAACACAAACCCACCCCACAAACAACCCCACCCCACTGTACCACCACAAGTCCACATTACATCACAGGTTCAATAGTAAATGTGATACATGATTTAAAAAGGAAAAAAGTGAAGACGAGAAAAAAACCCAACAAAAAACAAAAACAACAGAAAAGAAAAAAAGAAAAGGGGGGGGGTGTATATCTATGCATTCGAAATGTCAGAGGCATCCATCTTTTCAAGCTGATCTAGAACTGGTTGCCATATAGAATAGAAGTTAAGGGCACAGTCTCTTGTGGCATAGCGGATCTTTTCTAAAGTCAAATGGTGCAGAAGATCTCTGATCCACTGATTGAAAGTTGGAGGAGATTTGACTTTCCATTTAAGCAATATGAGTTTCCTAGCCAGTAGCATGGCAAAGGCTATCATGTTTTTGGTATGTCGAGTGGGGCAGAGATCATGCGGTACAACACCAAATATTGCTATTATGGCAAGAGGTTCTATGGATATTCCTAGCAGGTCAGAAAAGAATTTGAATATAGTTTGCCAAAAATCTGTTAGCTTTGGAAAGAACCTGTTACGTATGGTGTAAAGTCACTGGAAAAACAAATGGTGGTGGACCCAAAAATGCAGACTCGAGCACAGGAGGCAGAGTTCAAGGAGTAATTTAATAATAAACAAAAGTTAACTGAAACACGGGCAATGAGAACAAAGAAGGGATCCAAAAGACAAAAAAAACAACCAGGCAAAATCCAAAAAACCAAAACTCCAAAAGGGGAAAATAAATCCAACAAACACTGATAGAAACACAGGGAATGCACAAAACAAAATAAGTCACAAATCTCAGGCATACAGCCTGGCAACAAGGGAAGGCAGAGTCCAAAAGTCTGTTGACCCGTGGTCGGGCAGGGGCCAGGTTGAAGCCTCAGGCAGGCGGCCTGGAGGCAGGGCAGAGTCAGAGCCAGAGAGTTCAGGCGGACGGCCTGAAGGCAGGGCAGGGGCGGCCCTAGAGACCCCAGGCCCGCGGCAAGACCCCTCAGGGGGCCGAGCAGGAGGCCGGCGGTGAAGGAGAGACCCCTCAGGGGGCCGAGCAGGAGGCCACAGGCGAAGGCAAGACCCCTCACGGGGACGAGCAGGAGGCCACAGGCAAAGACGTAGGCGAGACCCCTCAGGGGACGAGCAGGAGGCCGAAGACGAAGGCGGGACCCCTCAGGGGGCCGAGCAGGAGGCCGAAGACGAAGGCGGGACCCTTCTGGCGGCCGGCGGTGCAGGCGAAGACAAAGGCGGGACCGTTCTGGTGGCCGGCGGCGCTGGCGAAGACGAAGGCGGGACCCTTCTGGCGGCTGGCGGCGCTGGTGAAGACGAAGGCGGGACCCCTCAGGGGGCCGAGCAGGAGGCCGGCAGCGAAGGCGAGACCCCTCACGGGGACGAGCAGGAGGCCACAGGCGAAGACAAAGGCGAGACCTCTCAGGGGGACGAGCAGGAGGCCGGCGGTGAAGGAGAGACCCCTCAGGGGGCGAGCAGGAGGCCACAGGCGAAGACGAAGGCGAGACCTCTCACGGGGACGAGCAGGAAGCCACAGGCGAAGACGTAGGTGAGACCCCTCAGGGGGACGAGCAGGAGGCCGGCGGCAAAGACGAAGGAGGGACCCTTCTGGCGGCCGGCGGCGCAGGCGAAGACGAAGGCGGGACCCTTCTGGCGGCCGGTGGCGCTGGCGAAGACGAAGGCGGGACCTCTCAGGGGGACGAGCAGGAGGCCACAGGCGAAGACGTAGGCGGGACCCTTCTAGCGGCCGGCGGCGCTGGCGAAGACGAAGGCGGGACCCTTCTGGCGGCCGGCGGCGCTGGCGAAGACGAAGGCGGGTCCCCTCTGAAGGTGACTGTGGCCCAGCCGGGACTAGGAGTGGCTGTGGCAATGTAGACGGCCCAGCCAGAACAGGAAGAGGCTGCGGCGGCGATGTAGACGGCCCAGCCAGAGCAGGAACAGGAAGAGGCTGCGGCGGCGACGTAGACGGCCCAGCCGGAGCAGGAAGAGTCACTGATGATCCCACCAGAACAGGAGGAGGCTGCAGCCCAGCCAGAACAGGAGACGATGGCAATGACCTAGCCCGAACAGGAGACGATGGCGACAGCCCAGCCGGAACTGAAGATAGCTGCGGCGGCCCCATCAGAATAGGACATGGCTGCGGCCCAGCTGGAAAAGATGATAGCTGTGGCCCAACAGGAACAGGAGATGGTGACGGTGACCCAGCCGGAACAGGAGAGGGCTGCGGTGACCCCACCGGGGAGGGAGCTGATGGCGACGGTCCCACCGGAACAGGAGATGATGGTGACGATCCCACCGGAGCAGGAGATGATGGCAACAGCCCAGTTGGAACAGAAGATAGCTGTGGCGGCCCCATCAGAACAGGACATGGCTGCGGCCCAGCCGGAAGAGATGATAGCTGCGGCCCAACCGGGACAGGAGATGGTGATGGTGACCCAGCCGGAACAGGAGATGGCTGCGGTGACCCCACCGGGGCAGGCGATGATGGCGACGGCCCCACCGGAAGAGGAGATGGTGGCGACGGTCCCATCGGGACAGGAGGTGGTGGCGGTGACCCAGCTGGAACAGGATATGGCTGCGGCGACCCCACCGGGGCTGGAGATGATGGCGGCGGCCCCACCGGAAGAGGAGATGGTGGCGACGGTCCCACCGGGACAGAAGGTGGTGGCGGTGACCCAGCCGGAACAGGATATGGCTGCGGCGACCCCACCGGGGCTGGAGATGATGGCGACGGCCCCACCAGAAGAGGAGATGGTGGCGACAGTCCCACCGGGGCTGGAGATGGTGGCGGTGACCCAGCCGGAAGGGGAGATGGCTGCGGTGACCCCACCAGAGAGTGTGATGATGGCAACGGCCCCACCGGAAGAGGAGATGGTGGCGACGGTCCCACCGGGACAGGAGATGATGGTGGCGGCCCAGCCGGAACAGAAGGTAGCTGCGGCACCCCCATCAGAACAGGGAATGGCTGCGGCCCAGCCGGAACAGATGATAGCTACGGCCCAACCAGGACAGGAGATGGTGGCGGTGACCCAGCCAGAACAGGAGATGGCTGCGGTGACCCCACCGGAACAGGAGACGGTGGCTGCGGCCCAGCCGGAACAGGAGACTGTGGCTGCGGCCCAGCCGGAACGGGAGATGGCTGCAGCCCAGCCGGAACGGGAGATGGCTGCGGCCCAGCCAGAACAGGAGGTGGTGGCGGTGACCCAGCCGGAACATGAAATGGCTGCAGTGACCCCATTGGGGCAGGCGATGATGGCGACGGTCCCACTGGAACAAGAGATGATGGCGATGGTCCCACCAGAACAGGAGGTGGTGGCGACGGTCCCACCGGAACAGGAGGAGGCTGTGGCCCAGCCAGAACCGGAGATGGTGGCGGTGACCCCACGGGGGCAGGCGATGGTGGCGACGGTCCCACCGGAACAGGAGGTGGTGGCGATGGTCCCACCGGGACAGGAGAGATGAAGACTGGGTTGCTGGGCAGCAGAACCTCCGTGGCGCTGGGCAGCAGAACCTCCGTGGCGCTGGGCAGCTGAGGTTCGGGGGCGCTGGGCAGCTGGGGATCGGGGGTGCTGGGCAGCTGGGGTTTGAGGACGCTGGGCAGCTGGGTTCGAGGACGCTGGGCAGCTGGGGTTCGAGGACGCTGGGCAGCTGGGGTGCATGACGTCGGCGAGAGCCTCGCTTGCGTCTGGGGGGATTCTCAGATAATGACTCTGAAGCTGGATCAGGCAGGGAACTGGCTGGCAGAGAGGCAGACTCACCGGTGGATTCTATTTCCGCCTGCAATTCTTTCTTCAGGCCTGCAATCACTGCCAATTTGTGAAAAACACAAAAATTTTGGCCTTGAAAGAGTCTTTTCCATTAAGGAATAAACAAAAAGTCTCCTCTTGGGATCTGTGC
Source organism: Lutjanus argentimaculatus (assembly GCA_034769285.1). NCBI lineage: Eukaryota > Metazoa > Chordata > Actinopteri > Lutjaniformes > Lutjanidae > Lutjanus > Lutjanus argentimaculatus. The sequence continues at coordinate 645,296 of JAWZSL010000039.1, forward strand.
ACCCCTTAATGGCTGAGATCAGTTGCTCAAATTCTGAGCAGGCCTTCTTCAGATCCTCCGCTAGTGAAAAGTCTGCTGGGTCCATTGTCCTGGTCAGTTCGTTCTGTTACGTATGGTGTAAAGTCACTGGAAACACAAATGGTGGTGGACCCAAAAATGCAGGCTCGAGCACAGGAGGCAGAGTTCAAGGAGTAATTTAATAATAAACAAAAATTAACTGAAACATGGGCAATGAGAACAAAGAAGGGATCCAAAAGACAAAAAACCAACCAGGCAAAATCCAAAAAACCAAAACTCCAAAAGGGGAAAATAAATCCAACGAACACTGATAGAAACACAGGGAATGCACAGAAAATCCAAAAGGGGAAAATAAGTCCAACAAACACTCGAAGAAACACAGGGAATGCACAAGTACTTACCTTATGTCTTAAGCAAATTGAAGATGAGTGTATCTTATCTAATGTGGAGTCCCATATATCCTCAGTAAATTCTATGCCTAATTCTTCTTCCCATTGGCCTTTTAAACACGTCAGAGGTTCTAAATTGTGAGAACTGAGTGACAAGTAGATTATTCCGATAAGCCCTTTATGGTCGGGGCTAAATTTTAAAAGAGAGTCAAGGAGAGTGCTGGATGGTATTGATGGAAATTGAGCTGATTGTGAGGATGCAAAGCTGCAAAGTTGCAGATACTTGAAGAAGTGCGAGTTGGGGATTTCATATTTTAGTGTAAGCTGTTTGAATGATGCAAAATTATCATCAACATATAAATCTTTTAAAGTAGCTAATCCATTCCTGGTCCAGATATCAAAGGATCCGTCTATAACAGAGGGTTTTAAACATATTGTTCTTTGATATAAGCACATTAATTAACATTTTATTAAGTGAAAATGCTCGTCTAAACTGTGCCCAGACCTTCAAGGAGTGCTTAACCACTGGATTCATAGAAAATCTGGATATAGGTTCTGGTAGTGGGAACTTGGAGCAAAGTAAAGCATGTAAAGAAGCAGGTCCACATGACAGCCTTAAAGCTTGCTGCTCCAGTTGTGCTCTGCTACATGACACATATTTTGAATCTTGCAGTCAAGGCTCAATCCTGGGGCCTGTCCTATTCACACTTTATATCAATGATATGACCTCAGCTGTCACTGGCTGTAATATTCATCTTTATGCAGATGACACCATTTTGTTCTGTATTGTGAATGATGCACACTCTGACATAGATTCCCTCCAACACTGCTTTTCTGATCTACAAGTTGCACTCAGTAATAATCCCTGCCTGCCCTGTTGCTCCTGTGGTAACGTGCCTGCCTGGCACACGGGAGACCCGGATTCGAATCCTGCCATACTCACCTGCTCTGCTGTGTTCTCATGCTTTAACCTGTTGAATAAAGACTGTTTATTCAAGAGACCTGATTCATTTGTGCTGCAATTGGGTTCACTCTACACCCGTTCCACTCAGTAATAATAAACTGCTTCTCAATGCAGACAAATCTAAATTCATGTTGTTCAGCAGATCAAGAAATATGAACCTTGACAGCCTCATCATCTCCACCAACAATGGTACAAATATTGAAAGGCTCACAGAGTAGAAGTACCTTGGTATTTGGATAGATGATAAGTTAACCTTTAAATATCATGTTTCCAAGCTGGTGACTTCTCTACCAATGAAAACTGCTTTCTTTTATAGAAACAGACTCTCCTTTCTGCTGCTTTGTACAAAGATGCTTGTTGAGGAAACTTTTTTTTTTTTATCAGTCTCAGACTATGGTGATATTTTATACATGCACACCTCTGCTGCTGCCACTCTGAAGCTCCTGGACTCTGTTTATCACTCTGCCTTAAGATTCATTACTGGAGACAGTTATAACAGCATCATTGTGACTTGTATACTAAGGTTGGGTGTCCCTCTCTCTGTGTAAGACGTGAAAGACACTGGCTTTTATTGATTTATAAAGATCTTATGGCTCTTTTACCTTCATACATCAGTTCAATGATTTCTTTTGATGTGGGCTCTTATCAAACTGGCTCTAGTGACTGGATTACACTGCAGCTGTCGGCTGTTTTTACTGAATTTGGAAAATCCACTTTTTCATATTGTGCAGCTGTAATGTTGATCAACAGGCAGAACAATTTAAAGCTTTCCTCATTTTTATCCATCAGGGCAATTTAAATCTTTAACTGTACTGCATTTTAGTTCTAGGTGTTCCTGTTTTACCTGATTAATGTGTTCTACATTTGAACTGTTTTTATTGATTATTGACACTTTGATTTATTTTTAAATTTTTATTGTGACTTTTATTGTTTTTTACTTCTTGTTGCCACTTTTATGTAAGTTTCTCTTTGGTGTTTTCTGTCTAAGTGCTTTTATTTTTTATTGTTTTACTCGGCAACATTGAAAATGAGTCTCTACCTCAATGTATTTCCAAGTTAAAATAAAGGTTGAATGAATGAATGAAAATACTGTGTTGTGAAGGTTTTGTATAAAAAGACATTCCTGAACATGTGTTGAACTTGTTTGACTTTTTTGATTTATTGATGTCTCACATGGAACAAAAATGATAAATGTTGATTTAATTTGGCAGCACATTGAAGGATAAATCCTACAGTTTCCTTAATAACATGAATCCAGTTTGACTTCAGACTAAATTCACAGATAAACTGTTCAGACTGACAAACTTTCAAAAAGAGCTGTTGTGATTTGTGCTGAAACAAACCCAGAAAACAAGAGAACTGAAGGACATTTAAAACTTCTCTTGTGGATTTCATTTTGGTAGATATACACTGTACAAGAGCAAAATACATGAACTGACCTCAGAGTCTTCAGTCCACAGTGTGGACTCTCCAGTCCAGCTGACAGAAGCTTCACTCCTGAATCCTTCAGCTTGTTGTGACTCAGGTCCAGTTCTGTCAGATGGGAGGGGTTGGACTTCAAAGCTGAGACCAGAGAAGCACAGCTGATCTCTGACAACCTGCACTTGATCAATCTGAATAAAGAATAAATGATGAAGACAAAAATCCATTTATAATACAATCATATGTGTTGAGGTTTTAAATGTGCAGCTCAACATTACTATGTCCTAATCAATGAACTTTTCTCTAAAATGAGCAGAGTGACTTTGTCATTGTGTTACTGTGGATCATCATAATGTCAGCCTTCTACACACATCATCCAAATGTCAGCACAACATTCACACACCTATTCATTAGGGGTGTGTATCTCACTGACTGAGATGATTCGATACAAGTTCAATCAGATGAAACATCTTAGAAACTTTTAAATATCCAAAGATTCAGTACGATACGATTTAGTCCTGTCACGATACGATACGTTATGATGCAACACAAGATGATGCTATGTGTGAATCTTTACATTTAGATTCTATTAATGTTATATGTGTGGGGTTCTATTAGCTGTAAATAGAAATCCTGATAGTTTTATTAAATCCAGTAACAGTAGAGACAGAGAGAAGGAGACATTACAGTGGTGTGAACATCTTATTATGAATCTCATGTGTAAATGAGATACTGTAGCTCAGGGACTTCCTGGGTGGAGCTACAGCAAGATGGAGATGTAGTGGTGAGCTCCTCATAGTCGGGTTTTAAAAGTACCTCCTATCAATATAAATAGTATTGAAACCATTTCAACTGAAGTATGAGAGCAGAGAAACTACAAAGGAGTCATAAGAGTGACAAAATGGATCTACGGATCTACAAGAGCACAGATGAGACAGCTCAGGACCTGAATAAACGTGGAATCCAGGTGACGGCAAAAATGAGGGTGAGCGCTGTGAGCGATTAAAATAAAACACACATGCGTCCTAATGAGATGTATTGATACACTCATGCTGCATCGATTTTTACAGATTCACATTCAGCTTTTTACAGATACAGGTCGTCTGAACTGATGAACTCGTATCTTACACATTAAAGCCTGATGCATCAGATGAATGAGTGAATCGTTACACAACTACAATTCATGTCAGCACAGATTAATAACATGAGCTTCATCCTCATCATCTTTAGAAGTGAGCAGACTGACATGAATGTTGTCTTCATCTTAAATGGAAGCTGCTACCTTATTATTTATGCTCCTGTTTACTGGTCGAGTCACAACACAAAGTGACATCATTTTCTGACAGGAAGCATCATCACATGTTGAAGTGTCGCCTGTCGTTGGTGACACATCAGACACCAAACTTCAAACACCTGACTTTGGAAATATGCTTCACACACTGTTGTGTGTGTGTGTGTGTGTGTGTGTGTGTGTGTGTGTGTGTGTGTGTGTGTGTGTGTGTGTGTTTATGTATCAGTTCCAGTAAAATACTGTGTTGTGAAGGTTTTGTATAAAAAGACATTCCTGAACATGTGTTGAACTTGTTTGACTTTTTTGATTTATTGATGTCTCACATGGAACAAAAATGATAAATGTTGATTTAATTTGGCAGCACATTGAAGGATAAATCCTACAGTTTTCCTTAATAACATGAATCCAGTTTGACTTCAGACTAAATTCACAGATAAACTGTTCAGACTGACAAACATTCAAAAAGAGCTGTTGTGATTTGTGCTGAAACAAACCCAGAAAACAAGAGAACTGAAGGACATTTAAAACTTCTCTTGTGGATTTCATTTTGGTAGATATACACTGTACAAGAGCAAAATACATGAACTGACCTCAGAGTCTTCAGTCCACAGTGTGGACTCTCCAGTCCAGCTGACAGAAGCTTCACTCCTGAATCCTGCAGGTCGTTTTCACTCAGGTCCAGTTCTGTCAGATGGGAGGGGTTGGACTTCAGAGCTGAGACCAGAGAAGCACAGCTGATCTCTGACAAACTGCAGTTCATCAATCTGAATAAAGAATAAATGATGAAGATAAAAATCCATTTATAATCCAATCAGATGTGTTGAGGTTTTAAATGTGCAGCTCAACATTATTATGTCCTAATCAATGAACTTTTCTCTAAAAGTTCAGACTGACAAAGTTGGAAGTTATCAATCTGATCAAGTGGCTATGACATGTGGAGTTCCTCAGGGGTCAGTTCTTGGACCCCTTCTATTCAGCCTATATATGCTGCCTCTGGGTCAAATTCTGCAGAATTCTAATATCAACTATCATAGTTACGCAGATGACACACAGATATATCTTGCACTGTCCCCAGATGACTGCAGTCCTTTAGAGTCATTGTGTCACTGTTTAGAGCAAGTTAAAAATTGGATGAACCAAATTTTCCTTCAGTTAAATCAAGAAAAAACAGAGGTAATTGTTTTTGGCAATAAAGAGAAGAGGGTTGTTGTCAGTAAACACCTTGAGTCACTGTCACTAGAAACTAAAGACCAGGTCCGGAACCTTGGTGTGTTGATAGACTCAGACCTAACCTTTAACAGTCATATCAAATCAGTCACCAAAACAGCCTTTTACCAACTGAAGAATATAGCAAGAATTAGGGGCTTCATGTCCAAAAAGATCAGGAGAAGCTGATTCATGCTTTCATCTCCAACAGACTTGACTACTGTAATGGTCTTCTGACTGGACTCCCCCAAAAAAGTATTAAACAACTGCAGCTCATTCAGAACGCAGCAGCTCGAGTTTTAACCAGAACAAAGAGATCAGAGCACATCACCCTGTTCTTAAGTCTTTACACTGGCTCCCAGTCAGCTACAGAATAGATTTTAAAGTTCTGCTACTGGTCTACAAATCACTGAATGGTTTAGGTCCAGAATACATGAAGGACATGTTAGTAGAGTATAAACCCAGTAGAGCTCTGAGATCTACTGACTCAGGTCAGATAGTGGAGCACAGAGTACAAACTAGACATGGTGAAGCAGCATTTAGCTGTTATGCTGCACACAACTGGAATAAACTACCAGCAGAACTGAAATCAGCCCCAACTGTAAGCACTTTTAAATCCAGGTTAAAAACATTTCTCTTTTCATGTGCGTATGGCTGAGCTCTTAAGAGTTATAATTTTTGGATTTGCACTCTTTCTTGTACTTCCTATATTCTTTTCTCTTTCTTTCTTTTAACTGTATTTTTAATATTTTAAATTTCTAATTTTTAAATTTTTTTAATGTTTTCTTTTTACATTTTCTGCTCTTACTGTTAAATGTTCTGTCTTTATGTAAAGCACATTGAGTTGCCTATTGGTATGAAATGCGCTATATAAATAAAGATGCCTTGCCTTGCCTTGCCTAAAATGAGCAGAGTGACTTTGTCATTGTGTTATTGTGGATCATCATAATGTCAGCCTTCTACACACATCATCCAAATGTCAGTACAACATTCACACACCTATTCATGTCAACACACATTAATAACATGCTGCTGATCTCAGACCAGTCTGGAATAATCATCAAATCAGACATGTTGTTACTTTCACTTTCATTCTCTTCTGTTTCTTCTGATTCAAACAATCATGTGTCATTTGATGAAAAATACACACAGATGTTTTCTGGGCAATTTCAAAATGATCAATATGAAATAAATCAGACTTTATGAAATAAAAATTAATTTCATCAAGTCCTGAACTTTACCAGCATGTTTAACAGCTGCCCCAGCACTTCTGCTGCTCTCATTTCAAACCACAGATGTGGACTATCTTCATCACCACTGTCATCTTCATCAACACAAGCTGACTGACTGTGAGCTTCATCCTCATCATCTTTAGAAGTGAGCAGACTGACATGAATGTTCTCTTCATCTTAAATGGAAGCTGCTACCTTATTATTTATGCTCCTGTTTACTGGTCGAGTCACAACACAAAGTGACATCATTTTCTGACAGGAAGCATCATCACATGTTGAAGTGTCGCCTGTCGTTGGTGACACATCAGACACCAAACTTCAAACACCTGACTTTGGAAATATGCTTCACACACACTGTGTGTGTGTGTGTGTGTGTGTGTGTGTGTGTTTATGTATCAGTTCCAGTAAAATACTGTGTTGTGAAGGTTTTGTATAAAAAGACATTCCTGAACATGTGTTGAACTTGTTTGACTTTTTTGATTTATTGATGTCTCACATGGAACAAAAATGATAAATGTTGATTTAATTTGGCAGCACATTGAAAGATAAACCCTACAGTTTCCTTAATAACATGAATCCAGTTTGACTTCAGACTAAATTCACAGATAAACTGTTCAGACTGACAAACTTTCAAAAAGAGCTGTTGTGATTTGTGCTGAAACAAACCCAGAAAACAAGAGAACTGAAGGACATTTAAAACTTCTCTTGTGGATTTCATTTTGGTAGATATACACTGTACAAGAGCAAAATACATGAACTGACCTCAGAGTCTTCAGTCGACAGTGTGGACTCTCCAGTCCAGCTGACAGAAGCTTCACTCCTGAATCCTTCAGGTCGTTGATACTCAGGTCCAGTTCTGTCAGATGGGAGGGGTTGGACTTCAGAGCTGAGACCAGAGAAGCACAGCTGATCTCTGACAAAATGCAGCCCCACAATCTAAATGATGAAGATAAAAATCCATTTATAATCCAATCAGATGTGTTGAGGTTTTAAATGTGCAGCTCAACATTACTATGTCCTAATCAATGAACTTTTCTCTAAAATGAGCAGAGTGACTTTGTCATTGTGTTATTGTGGATCATCATAATGTCAGCCTTCTACACACATCATCCAAATGTCAGCACAACATTCACACACCTATTCATGTCAACACATATTAATAACATGCTGCTGATCTCAGACCAGTCTGGAATAATCATCAAATCAGACATGTTGTTACTTTCACTTTCATTCTCTTCTGTTTCTTCTGATTCAAACAATCTTGTGTCATTTGATGAAAAATACACACAGATGTTTTCTGGACAATTTCAAAATGATCAATATGAAATAAATCAGACTTTATGAAATAAAAATTAATCAAATCAAGTCCTGAACTTTACCAACATGTTTAACAGCTGTCCCAGCACTTCTGCTGCTCTCATTTCAAACCACAGATGTGGACTATCTTCATCACCACTGTCATCTTCATCAACACACAGCTGACTGACTGTGAGCTTCATCCTCATCATCTTTAGAAGTGAGCAGACTGACATGAATGTTGTCTTCATCTTAAATGGAAGCTGCTACCTTATTATTTATGCTCCTGTTTACTGGTCGAGTCACAACACAAAGTGACATCATTTTCTGACAGGAAGCATCATCACATGTTGAAGTGTCGCCTGTCGTTGGTGACACATCAGACACCAAACTTCAAACACCTGACTTTGGAAATATGCTTCACACACACTGTGTGTGTGTGTGTTTATGTATCAGTTCCAGTAAAATACTGTGTTGTGAAGGTTTTGTATAAAAAGACATTCCTGAACATGTGTTGAACTTGTTTGACTTTTTTGATTTATTGATGTCTCACATGGAACAAAAATGATAAATGTTGATTTAATTTGGCAGCACATTGAAGGATAAATCCTACAGTTTCCTTAATAACATGAATCCAGTTTGACTTCAGACTAAATTCACAGATAAACTGTTCAGACGACAAACTTTCAAAAAGAGCTGTTGTGATTTGTGCTGAAACAAACCCAGAAAACAAGAGAACTGAAGGACATTTAAAACTTCTCTTGTGGATTTCATTTTGGTAGATATACACTGTACAAGAGCAAAATACATGAACTGACCTCAGAGTCTCCAGTCGACAGTGTGGACTCTCCAGTCCAGCTGACAGAAGCTTCACTCCTGAATCCTTCAGGTTGTTGTGACTCAGGTCCAGTTCTGTCAGATGGGAGGGGTTGGACTTCAGAGCTGAGGCCACGACTTCACAGTGAGTCTCTGAGAGTCGACAGCCATTAAATCTGTGATGACAGAGAACATTAAAGTTAAAGAATAATAAAATCTGACACTTTATTATAAAATTAAACTGACAAAGCACATGAACATGAGCGGCTGCAGCTCAGCTGGTCAGTCACTGATCACAAGGTTTGTGGTTTGAAACTTGAGCTCCTTCTGTCCACATGTCAAAGTGTTTCTGAGCAACATCATCAAACACAAACTGATGTTTTTGGACACAAGTGTCCAAATGATTGTGACATAAACGTGTCTTATTTTGATGAACAGCTGATTTGTGTTTGTTAAATTTATTTGAATGAAGTGTAAAATCACTGCAGGTTGTTACTGCACTCGTATATATTTACCTCAGTCATGTGTTTGTGTGTATTTTGATGAATCTTATGTTTCTCCATCTGCTTTTCATCTCACACTAAATTAATTGAATGACTTCTGTTGCATTAATAGTTTCATTAGTACTAAAGACTGAATGATTATCATTTATGGATGATAGTTTTTCTCAAGTGGAGTTCAGCACTTTAACAAGATCATTTCTTCTCTGAGCCTGGTGAAGATAAAAATCCTCCAGTGAACTGAACCTACTGAGCTCTCCTTCACTGGCAGAATGAACCTGGAGGACGTCCCAGGAGCTGACTGTGTCCTGAGCTGCTGTCTGAGGAAATCAGCTGACAAATACACAAAGACTGTGGCTGCAAATTCAATGAAAACCACCGTGGAAATGAAAGCTGCTACTTTCTCTGCATATGTTGCCTTTAGTGTCACTGTTGTGAAATGGTGCAGAAAGGAAACACGTTGTCTGACAGTTTGTGTTTGCATTTCTCACATTAGGGTGACCAGATGGAAAAGCTTCAAAGTTGTCATCAAGTCAAAATCTCCATGTTTCATTGTTTTTATGACATGTGTATTGATCTATATGTCAGCGGCAGTGGAAGACATCTATCAGGTCTGATGTCAGGGCAGGGCCTCAAACATCAGCAGAGACTCAGCTCACCCTGCCCACCACTCATCAAACTTCTCCCCTCTGGCAGGTCATACAGGAAATACATGCACACACCACAAGACTGAAAAAAAAAGCTTGTTCCCTAAAGCTGTAAAACTGCTGAACACAGCCTGAACCCCCTCCCACACCCCCACAAACTCCCACTAGAGAAGGCAAGCTTTTGTCTCTGACTGAGAAGGTGAGACAAGACATGTGGAGCAAACAACTCCTAAAGAAGGTTAGCTGCAGGGAGACGTCCCTGTTCACTGCCCCGCCACCAGGAGATGTTCTGGGCTAAGGAGCCAAACATCTCTGAGCGCTGGTCCCCAGCTGATGACCCTGCAGTTAACAAGTGGGCACCGGTGGAGGAGCAGCAGGCCTCGAGCCTTTGGCATTTTTTGCCTTTATTAGATAGGACAGCCAGAGATTAGACAGGAAACGGGGCAGAGAGAGGGGGGATGACATGCAGCAAAGTGCCCAAGGCGGAAGTCAAACCAGCGGCCACTGCAGAGGACTGACAGCCTCCATACATGGGTCGGACACTCTACCCACTGAGCTAAACATCCGCCCACATTAAATACATTCTTAAAAAGAAAAAAACATGTTTCGACTCATTTTTATGTCTTTTTGTTTACAACATAATTCCATATTTCACAGTTTTCATGTCTCCAGTATTAATCTATGTCACAACAGCCCCCAGGCAGTAGTGTTTTGGTGTTTGTCCTGTCTATTCCTGTTTTATTTTGTCATCCTCCCTCCTGTGTCATGTTTGGTGTCTTTACTTCCTGTTCCCTCCTTTCCTGCTCATGGGATTACCTTCCCCCGCCCTAATGTGTTTCACCTGTGTCTCGTTATCTCCTCTCCCAGTGTGTATATATACCATGTGCTCCCTCCTGTGTTTGCCAGTTCGTATTCGTCCATCAAGAGATACTTACCAGCGTTTCATCCTGCCTGCCTGTTTCCTGAGCCTTGCCTTCCCCTGCCGGTACCTTTGCCTTTGGACTGCCTTCTCGTGTTCGACCCTGCCTGTTATGGTAACTCAGTTTTTCGCCTTTCTCTCACATGTGTCCCAGCCTGATTACCTGTCCTACCGTGAATGATCCAGCCTGCCTAGTTGACCGTATTCTGCCTGTCTCTAGTTGGTGCCTCTGCCTGTCTGTCTGGAAACCCGGTTTTGGACCTGCCTGTCTGGTTATCTGCCTCACGTCTGTTCTCGCCTGTTTCTGTGGATTCTGGATCCCCTGGCTAAAGCCATCAGCCCATCAGTGTTTTTGTGCTCATTATTAAATCTTTTTGTGAACTTTCCATCTGACTCCTGGTCGTGCATTTGGGTTCTCCTGTCTGAGTTCAGCCGTGATAGTACGAACTGGCCAACAATGAACCCAGCAGACCTGGACAGAATTAAGGAGGCAGTATTTAATCAGGGGCAGCGTTTGGGAAACCACGAACAGATGTTAAAGACTCTTGTTGATAATGTGGCCCAGATCTCCAACCAACTGACGGCACTAAGCAGCGCTCATTCACCTCAGCCCACTCCACCACCTGAGGCTGCTGCTCCTGTGCCTCCAGCCAACTCTGCTGCAGAGCCCCATATTCCTCCACCTGCAAAATACTCTGGTAACCCTGATACATGTCGTAATTTTTTAACTCAGATCCAACTTGTATTCAATGCTCAGCCTGTTCGTTACCAACATGAGACTGCTAAAATAGCTTATGTGGCCAGCCTTTTGGAGGGGCTCCCTCTCAGTTATTTTAATGCCTTGTATGAGCAGGGATCTCCTGCTATTCGGACTTTTGCCCTGCTTGAAGCTGAATTAAAGCGAGTTTATGATCACCCCATTCGAGGACAGCAGGCTGGTCAACAACTTTTGAGGCTACGGCAGGGGAGGCACTCAGTGAGGGAGTTTGTCAGTGAGTTTCGTTCCTTAGCAGTGGAGTCCGGGTGGAATGACCAGGCACTGCTCACCGCATTTCAGAATGGGCTCAACCGCACCATTGGCCGAGAGATTGCGCTGAGGCAGGAACAGCTTTCCCTGGATGAGGCAATAACAACAGCAATCAAGATATCAGATCAGATGGCTCAGTGGCAAGTAGAACCCTCTCCACTTAGATCAACAGTGCCTCCTATCGGAGGGTAACAACAGAGTTCTCCCTGCTCTTCTTCCCCGTGTCTGCTGGCTCTACAGGAGAGGAACCTATGCAGGTTGCCCCCACCCGACTCTCTCTGGAGGAGCGTCAACGGCGCATGTCAGAAGGTCGCTGTTTCTATTGTGGCCAATTGGGACATATCATCGCCACATGTCCGTTAAAAGCCAGGGCTCACCAATGAGAGGGAGGGCATTTGTGAGCCGTACATTAACTGTCTCTAACCCCTCTCGTCTGCAACCTCTAGTGCTTCTGTGTTCTTCCTCTGTGTCTCTCCAGCAGTCTGTCTTGGTTGACTCAGGTTCTGACGCTAACCTCATTGACTCCATTCTCGCCAAGAGGCTCAACCTCCGTCTGTTCCGACTACAACGCCCCCTGGAGGCTTGCGCACTGGATGGAAGACTCATCTGCCGTGTCACCCGCCGGACCCAGTCACTCACTCTCAGGTTCCCTGATCAACACACTGAAAGAATCAATTTTCATGTGTATCAGTCTCCCATGCATCCACTCATCTTAGGTCACCCCTGGCTCATCCGTCACAACCCGCATGTGGACTGGAGAACGGGTGTGATCCGTGCCTGGGGTCCTAGGTGCTCCCTTACCTGCGGTGTTGGGGTCACTCCTCCTCTGTGCCCGGAAATCTCCAAGGTGACCGTTGCACCCACCAGCACCTCCAATCACTCGGACCCAGAGACAGCTTTTCCAGCTCTCGATAAGGTACCCTCATGTTATCATGATCTAAAACAAGTCTTCAATAAGGCTCGGGCCTCTGCTCTTCCTCCTCACAGACCATACGATTGCGCCATCGACCTCCGCCCAGGCACAAGTCCTCCTAAAGGGAGGTTGTATTCCCTGTCCGGCCCTGAAAACAGCAGCCATGAAGAAGTATATGGATGAATCCTTGGCTGCTGGACTCATTCGTCGCTCCTCTTCACCCGCCGGTGCGGGTTTCTTCTTCGTGGACAAGAAGGACAAGTCACTCCGTCCCTGCATCGACTACCGGGGGCTCAACGACATCACCATCCGTAACAGGTACCCCCTTCCTCTTATGTCCTCGGCTTTTGAACTGATTCATGGTGCTAAGGTTTTCACTAAACTTGATCTGCGTAATGCCTATCACCTTGTGAGGATTAGGGAGGGGGATGAATGGAAGACTGCCTTTAATACTCCAAGTGGTCACTATGAGTACCTGGTGATGCCTTTTGGTCTGACTAATGCCCTGGCCGTGTTCCAGGCCTTAGTTAATGATGTTTTGCGGGACATGTTGAATGATTTTGTATTCGTTTATCTGGATGACATTCTCATCTTCTCCCCGATGAGTCCTCCCATGTCCAGCATGTCCGTCAGGTGCTTCATCGCCTCCTCCAGAACCAGCTCTACGTAAAAGCTGAGAAGTGTGAGTTTCATCAGGCCTCTGTCTCATTCCTGGGCTTCATCATTGCGGAGGGAAGCGTCCAGATGGATCCTGAAAAGGTCAGTGCGGTTAGGAATTGGCCGACTCCCACCTCCCGTAAGGACGTGCAACGTTTCCTTGGGTTCGCCAATTTCTACCGCAAGTTTATCCGCAATTTCAGTTCTGTTGCTGCTCCCTTGCTCCAGAACCCATCCTCCCCAGCTCGTGTGTCGTTGGGGTGTTCAGATGGAGGATAGAGGAACAGGTAACCAAAGCGCTCCAGAACTGTCAACCCCCGGACGGCGTTCCACCGAACCGGCTGTTTGTCCCTGTTCCTCTCCGCTCCCAGGTCAGCCACACGTCTAAGCTTGCGTGCCACCCTGGTGTACGACGGACTCTGTTCCTGGCCCAGCAGCGATTCTGGTGGCCTGCCATGGAGAAGGACATTGCCAACTACATTGCTACTTCGGCCAAGGAAACTGCCGAGGCCTTGCTTTTTCATGTGTTTCGTTTGCATGGTTTCCCCAGAGATATTGTGTCCGACAGGGGCCCTCAGTTCGTGGCACAGTTTTGGCGTGCTTTCTGCTTGCTCATCGGCTCTTCAGTCAGCCTCTCCTCCGGATATCACCCACAGACCAATGGGCAGATGGAGCGGATTAACCAGGAGTTGGAGACCAGTCTCCGTTGCCTGGCTACCCAGAACCCTTCCTCATGGTGCCGCCAACTCACCTGGGTTGAGTATGCCCACAATTCTCTGCCCTGTTCCTCTTCTGGTCTGTCTCCTTTTCACATTGTTTACGGTTACCAGCCTCCCACCTTCCCAGCCCTGGAGAAGGAGGTCAGTGTGCCCTCGGCTCTGGCTCTAGTGCGTCGGTGCAAGCGGACATGGAACCGGGCCCGGCAGACTCTCCTGCACAACTCCGAGCGATATAAGAAGGCGGCTGATCGCCACCGGACCCCAGCCCCAGAATATCGGAGTGGGCAACGTGTTTGGCTCTCAACCCGTAACCTCCCCCTTCGTGTGGAAAATCGGAAGCTGGCACCCAGGTTCGTTGGGCCGTTCCCATCTCTAAAGTTATTAACCCTGTGACTGTGCGTCTGAAACTCCCCAGGTCTATGAGGGTTCATCCTTCATTCCATGTCAGCCAGATCAAGCCGGCTAGGGAGAGTGCTCTGGTCCCCACTTCCCGACCCCCACCCCCACCCCGACTCATTGAGGGGGGCCCTGTCTACACGGTCCGTAGGCTCCTGGCTTCCCGTCGCCGCGGCCGTGGGTTTCAGTACCTGGTGGACTGGGAGGGGTACGGGCCTGAAGAGCGTTCCTGGGTTCCCTCGTCCTACATCGTGGATCCGGCCCTCATCCGTGCCTTCCACCGGCTTCATCCTGAGGCCCCTGGGCCGTCCGGTGCCGGCCGTAGAGGGGGGGGTACTGTCACAACAGCCCCCAGGCAGTAGTGTTTTGGTGTTTGTCCTGTCTATTCCTGTTTTATTTTGTCATCCTCCCTCCTGTGTCATGTTTGGTGTCTTTACTTCCTGTTCCCTCCTTTCCTGCTCGTGTGATTACCTTCCCCCGCCCTAATGTGTTTCACCTGTGTCTCGTTATCTCCTCTCCCAGTGTGTATATATACCATGTGCTCCCTCCTGTGTTTGCCAGTTCGTATTCGTCCATCAAGAGATACTTACCAGCGTTTCATCCTGCCTGCCTGTTTCCTGAGCCTTGCCTTCCCCTGCCGGTACCTTTGCCTTTGGACTGCCTTCTCGTGTTCGACCCTGCCTGTTATGGTAACTCAGTTTTTCGCCTTTCTCTCACATGTGCCTCAGCCTGATTACCTGTCCTACCGTGAATGATCCAGCCTGCCTAGTTGACCGTATTCTGCCTGTCTCTAGTTGGTGCCTCTGCCTGTCTGTCTGGAAACCCGGTTTTGGACCTGCCTGTCTGGTTATCTGCCTCACGTCTGTTCTCGCCTGTTTCTGTGGATTCTGGATCCCTGGCTAAAGCCATCAGCCCATCAGTGTTTTTGTGCTCATTATTAAATCTTTTTGTGAACTTTCCATCTGACTGCTGGTCGTGCATTTGGGTTCTCCTGTCTGAGTTCAGCCGTGATAATCTACAATGTAGAAAAATAAATAAATTGAAAAAACGTCTATACTTGTATATTGTTTTCTTTCATTATTTTTCTAATGTTCTCTTGGACCTTTTCTAATCTCAGGGAGTTCCATCTTAATTAGGGGCCGGGCAGCCTAAGCTGCCAGGACCCTATTGTAATCCTGCATGTTCTTCTTTCTTTCTTTCTTTCTTTCTTTCTTCTTCTTCCGAGGAAATCCTACTTCCCATGCACAAAAAATGACCTAACTTTGCACAAAGGTCCAGTCCCATGTCAGATTGCCTCAGCTGCAAAAACAGGCCAATAGTCCTGATGGTGGTGCTACAGCAAGCCTCTAAAGTTCAAAATTTTGAAAATTCATAACAAATCAACCATATGTGCTACAGATTTACAACTGTCACCAAAATGTAGCCCCAATACTGAAGAAACTTTTGTACATTTAAACCTATTGCAAATTATGAAGTCCATCACTCTGTTTTTTTCAAAAACTGTAAAACTTATTAAACCTATCTCCTCCCACAATTTTTGCTCAATTGGCACCAAACTTGCTACAGAGCATCTTCAGACTGTCCTACACAAACGATCCACACAGATTTTTGATTTATGGAAAATTGAGCCTACAGTGCATCAAAATGTTTGACTGTAAACAGTATTATAAACATATACTTGCAAATTCTTGCTAAATACATTTTCAATGTTCATGAAAAAAAATGACAAAATTTTGGAGTCATGGTAGATGATGTTTGGAAAATATCAGAATTTTATCTCAAAAACTGAATTTTTTACAGCATTTTGAATTTCACTCTCATGCGAACAATTGGAGTCAATGCAAAAATGGCATTTTTAAACACCAGTTTTTATAACTGAATTTAACTGAATAATAACTGAATTTTTGACAGCCATTTGAAATCTGCCTTTACATGCTAACAGCTGCTGTCTTGCACACAGGTGACTGGCTTAGTCAATTTGTGAAGCTACAAGTGGTGTTTCCATTTGCCAATTAGCTCAGTGAGATAGAGGATGGTTCTTGGTGTTGAAGGTTGTGAGTTCAAGCCTCAGCTTGTACAACATTTCCATATGAGAAATCTACCCAAACTTTTCACAAAGGTCCAGTCCCATGCCAGATGTCCTCAACTGGAAACACAAGACAATAGTCCTGATGGTGGCGCTACAGCAAGCCTCTAAATTTCAAAACTTTGAAAATTCACAACAAATCAACCATATGTGCTACAGCTTTGGAACTTTCACTTTGAAATTTGCTTTTCCATGGCATGGATGGCTGCTGCCTGGCACCCTGATCCTTGGCTTAGTCAATTTGTGAAGCCACACATGAACTGTCACTTGCCAATTAGCTCAGTGAGATAAAAGACGGACTTCAGTGTCAAAAGTCGTGAGTTCGAGCCTCAGCTAAGGCAGGATGGACTTTCAAATGTGAAAGCCTTAAGTTCAGGTATCATGCTATGTGGATTAGAGACTACTAAGGTTAAAGTAATTATGATTCAGGGAGTTTTGGGAAGAGACAAATACTCTTTATCAGCACTTTTCCCTGTTATCCCTTGTCTCTGTTCCCTGTTTATTTGGCTTAGCTATCAGTCAATATGCAGAGTCTCTTGTGCCAGAAATTGTGAGTTCAAGCCTCAACTGATGTAAAATGCACATTAGAATGCCACCTTTTTTTCATCTTCCTACACTCTGCTTGTTGCTCAGAATTGCCTAATTTTGCCTAAAATTGCCCGGCCCCGACCATTACTGCGCAGCAGCTATAATTTCATTGTGTTGTTGTCTGCAGCAGTACAATGACAATAAAGAATCTTGAATCCTAGTTTTGGCCGTAGAGATGTCTGCCTTCTCTACAATATAACAGAGCTAGATGGCACTAGTCCTGTGGGGCTCAAAGTGACAAAAAATACATTTGAAAAATTCAACAACAATGTCTCTTTCCAGAAATCAGGACCTGGTTTCTCAAAATAATCCACAGACTTTGTTGTGAGCAGTTTCATGTAGGAACTACTTTCTTTCTGCAGTTGAATCTACTAGAACTACTTTAGAATCGAGCACATAATCCACAGACCTCGCTCAGTGAACGTAGCAGTGAAGTGTGTCAACAGTTTAGGATGTTTGTCAGTGAATAAGTGCTACACCTCCTCCAGAACCAAGCCAAGTTCCTGTGTCCTGCTAAAAGAGGGTTAGTTCTGAACTGAACCACAACATCAGCCCAGGCTGAACTAGCAGAGACAGAGAGCTTCATTACTGGTTATAAAACAAGCTCATTTCTAGTGCAGCAAATCATCCGAAAAGATGTTCATTGTTGGAACTAAACCATGTAAAATCACACCTTTTATTAATGAGGATGGAGAGGGGGATGTTTGGTTTGTTCTTCAAGAGGGAGGATGGCCTCCCCTCACATCCTCTCTCAAATCAATCAATAATTATAGCTGCTGCGCAGCAATGGTCGGGGCCGGGCAATTTTAGGCAAAATTAGGCAGTTCTGATCAACAAGCAGAGTGTGGGAAGATGAAAAAAAGGTGCCATTCTAATGTGCATTTTACATCAGTTGAGGCTTGAACTCACAATTTCTGGCTCAAGAGACTCTGCATATTGACTGATAGCTAAGCCAAATAAAAAGGGAAAAGAGACAAGGGATAACAGGGAAAAGTGTTGATAAAAAGTATTTGTCTCTCTGTGAAACTGCCTGGATCATAATTATTTTAACCTTAGTAGTCTCTAATCCACTTAGCATAAGATAAGATGTTCCCACAGTGGGGAAATTTACGATACATGATGCTTGAACATAGGACTTTCACATTAGAAAGTCCGTCCTGCCTTAGCTGAGGCTCGAACTCACGACTCCTGACTGACTGAGGTCCGTCTTTTATCTCACTGAGCTAATTGGCAAGTGACAGTTGATATGTGGCTTCACAAATTGACTAAGCCAAGCATCAGGGTGCCAGGCAGCAGCCATCCATGCCATGGAAAAGCAAATTTCAAAGTGAAAGTTCCAAAGCTGTAGCACATATGGTTGATTTGTTATGAAGTTTCAAAGTTTTGAAATTTAGAGGCTTGCTGTAGCGCCACCATCAGGACTATTGTCTTGTGTTTCCAGCTGAGGACATCTGGCATGGGACTGGACCTTTGTGAAAAGTTTGGGTAGATTTCTCATATGGAAATGTTGCATGAGCTGAGGCTTGAACTCACAATCTTCAACACCAAGAACCATCCTCTATCTCACTGAGCTAATTGGCAAATGGAAACACCACTTGTAGCTTCACAAATTGACAAAGTCACTCACCTGTGTGCAAGACAGCAGCTGTTAGCATGTAAAGGCAGATTTCAAATGGCTGTCAAAAATTCAGTTATTGAGACAAAAATCCCAAAATACACAAATTGCATCTAGACAGCATGGAGATGTTGGTCATTAGTTTTTAACAATGATTTATTGGCTCCAAAAGTGAAAAAACTGATGTTTAAAAATGCCATTTTTGCATTGACTCAAATTGTCCACATGAGAGCGAAATTCAAAATGCTGTAAAAAAATTCAGTTTTTGAGATAAAATTCTGATATTTTCCAAACATCATCTACCATGACTCCAAAATTTTGTCATTTTTTTCATGAACACTGAAAATGTATTTAGCAAGAATTTGCAAGTATATGTTTATAATACCCTTTACAGTCAAACATTTTGATGCACTGTAGGCTCAATTTTCCATAAATCAAAAATCTGTGTGGATCGTTTGTGTAGGACAGTCTGAAGATGCTCTGTAGCAAGTTTGGTGTCAATTGAGCAAAAATTGTGGGAGGAGATAGGTTTAATAAGTTTTACAGTTTTTGAAAAAAAACAGAGTGATGGACTTCATAATTTGCAATAGGTTTAAATGTACAAAAGTTTCTTCAGTATTGGGGCTACATTTTGGTGACAGTTGCAAATCTGTAGCACATATGGTTGATTTGTTGTGAATTTTCAAAATTCTGAACTTTAGAGGCTTGCTGTAGCGCCACCATCAGGACTATTGGCCTGTTTTTGCAGCTGAGGCAATCTGACATGGGACTGGACCTTTGTGCAAAGTTTGGTCATTTTTCGTGCATGGGAAGTAGGATTTCCTCAGAAGAAGAAAGAAGAAGAAGAACATGCAGGATTACAATAGGGTCCTGGCAGCTTAGGCTGCCCGGTCCCTCATTATAGATATTAGGTAGAAACTGTGAGAATGAACAGAACAGTTCTTCATATGAAATAGATTAGAAACTGCTGAGAAGAAATATGACAGCAATAACTGAATAAAAGATAAAGTGAAAAAACTTCCATCAGATCACAAGTATTACATGTCTGTGTGTCTGTATATAAAAAGAACAATAAACAGACACATCATAGAAACATAGTGCACACACTGTAAAAAATAAAACTACTGTCAAAACATTTTCAAGTCCTCATATTTCCCTGCTGAATTTGTATCAAACCTCCATCAGCCAAAGAAAGACAAAAGATGACAGAAGAAACTTGTGTTCACTGACTTGATAACTATAAACACAACCAATGAGTTTTGTAGATATTTGTAGTTTAACACATGTTGAATTATTTCTATTATTATTATTAAACATTTGTATTCATTATTATTATTTTAATTCTAGTTGAAGAAAACTTTTACAGTGTAGAAGTTTTATATTGTGCATGTGTGTAAAGTCTCTTTAATACTAAAGGCTTCAGCTTTTTGTTGCTTTATAATGTTGATAATCACATCTGGACTTACCGAGCCTTTCTGCAGTTCCTCACAGCTGGAATCAGTCTCAGTCGTCCCTCCTCTGATGTGTTATACTTCTGCAGGTCCAACTCATCCAGAACCTCCTCTGACATCTGCAGCATGTAGGCCAGAGCTGAGCACTGGAACACAGAGAGTTCCTTCTCTGATCTGTTCTCTGACTTCAGGAACTCTTGGATCTCCTGATGTACTGAGCGGTCGTTCATCTCCGTCAGACAGTGGAAGATGTTGATGCTTCTGTCAGGAGAGATCTCATCAGTGTTCATCTTCTTCAGGTTGTTGATGGCTCTCTGGATGATTTTTGGACTGTTGTCTCTCTGACCCAGCAGGCCTCTGAGGAGTCTCTGGTTGGACTTCAGAGAGAGGCCATGAAGGAAGCGGACAAACAGGTCCAGGTGGCCATTTTTACTGTTGAGGGATTTCTCCATGGCTCTCTTCAGGAAGTCATCCAAAGATAAGTTGTTTCCAAAGTATGAACCTCTGTATTTCCCCAGGAAGTCCTCCAGTACCTGTGTGTTCCTGTTGGTGTAACAGTGGAACATGTAGACTGCAGCCAGAAACTCCTGAACGCTCAGATGAACAAAGCAGTAGACTGTTTTCTGGAAGATCACACTCTCTCTTTTGAAGATCTCTGTACAAACTCCTGAGTACACCGAGGCCTCTGTGACATCCAGACCACACCGCTCCAGGTCTTCTTGGTAGAACATGATGTTTCCTTCCTCCAGATGTTCAAACGCCAGCCTCCCCAGCTTCAGAAGAACTTTCCTGTCAGCCTCCGTCAGCTCCTGTGGACTCGTCTCATGTCCCTCATGGTACTTCTTCTTCTTCCTCTTTGTCTGAACCAGCAGGAAGTGTGAGTACAGGTCAGTCAGGGTCTTGGGCAGCTCTCCTCTCTGCTCTGTAGTCAACATGTGTTCCAGAACTGTAGCAGTGATCCAGCAGAAGACTGGGATCAGACACATGATGTGGAGGCTCCTGGATGTCTTGATGTGTGAGATCATTCTGCTGGACAGATCTTCATCACTGGACCTCCTCCTGAAGTACTCCTCCTTCTGGGCGTCAGTGAAGCCTCGTACTTCTGTTACCCTGTCAACACATGAAGGAGGGATCTGATTGGCCGCTGCAGGTCTGGAAGTTATCCAGACCAGAGCCGAGGGAAGCAGATTCCCCTTGATGAGGTTTGTCAGCAGCACGTTGACTGATGACTTCTGTGTGACATCAGACACAACCTGACTGTTGTTGAAATCCAGTGAAAGTCTGCTTTCATCCAGGCCGTCAAAGATGAACAGAAGTTTACAGACAGCCAGCTTCTCTGCTGTGACCTTCTGTAATGTTGGATGGAAAACATGGAGCAGCCTGAGAAGACTGTACTGCTCATCTTTGATCAAGTTCAGCTCCCTGAACGAAAGCAGAATCAGCAGACTGACATCTTGGTTTTCCAAACCCTCTGCCCAGTCCAGAGTGAACTTCTGCACTGAGAAGGTTTTTCCAACACCAGCGACGCCGTTGGTCAGAACCACTCTGATGTGTCTCTGTTGGTCAGGTAAGGCTTTAAAGATGTCCTGGCACTTGATTGGAGTGTCATGGAGGGTCTCCTTCTTGGACACTGTCTCCAGCTGTCTCACCTCATGTTGGGTATTAACCTCTTCACTCTGTCCCTCTGTGATGTAGAGCTCAGTGTAGATCCTGTTGAGGAGGGTTTCACTTCCTGTTTCATCACTTCCTTCAGTCACATGTTCACATCTCCCCCTCAGACTGATCTTATGTTCATCTGAAACCTCCTGCAGACCACCGTCCACTAAAAAAGACAAAAAAGCTGTGAGACAAAACAAAGACAATCCAGTGTTTCCCCTATAGTGTATTTGGGAGGGCGCCCCGCCCCCCCAACAGACACCCCCACCCTGCCAACAGGATCCCCACCCAGAAATTCAAGTCATAGATTTAAAAAAAATTCCATCATTTAATTTTTATTTTAATCAAAAGGGCCTATAACAGGCGTTCTTTTTATCAAATAAAAAAAGCTAACTCTAATTTGCGCAATTTCAGAGTCTAATGCGTCGCTATCGTTTCATTACATTCATTAAAATGCATTTCTTCTCTCCTCTGCGACGGGAGGGGCTCCCCCCTCGCTCCTCTCTCACAACACACACACGTGCACTCACACCGGTACAGACACACACACCCACACTCAGAGAGCGGAGGAGAGAGAGTGTTGCCGACATTACCTACAATAAAAAAAAAAAAAATCAACAACAAACAAACAAATTATTAATGGACGACCGGAGGTTCCCCAAACGTTCGCCCCCCAGGCAAAAATCTCTGCATTTTTTAAACGAACTGTACGTGGCGAGGCGGGGAGCACAGCTAACTCTACAGTGGGTGCCAGCCTAAATGAGAGCATCTCTCCCAGCCCCGACCACAGCACTGGCCAATCCCCTGCTCCGGTTAACGTCGCCACAACTAGTACTAAACACACCTGTTCCAGCCCTCCCACCGAGACACGTAGTAAGAAGCTGCAGACGGGTCACCACCGTCAGTCTGGCTTTGATCCAGCATGGCTGTCAGACTTAAGATACTCTGCATGGCTGTACAAGACTGAACTTGGTGAGTGAATTAATGAGGATGGATGGATGGATGGGTGGGTGGGTGGTTGGATGGATAGATAGATGCATAAATAAATAAATGAATGAATAAATGAATTGCTAAAATTAAAAAAAAAAAAATTAAAAATGTGACCCCCCGGCCCATATCCCCCCCTTCCAAAGCAAAAAAGCTAGGGGAAACACTGCAATCTGTTGGTATTTTCATTACCAATAACAAACAATTTAAGAATATATAAAGAAGTAAAGGTTATAAAGTCCAGTTTCAAGGAAACATCAGAAATTCTCTCTTTTTCTCTGACTTCCTTTGACTGTGTGTCCGTGTTAGAGATTCATGATGTGGATTTTATTCAGCTGATACTGATCATTTGATTCAGGGTTTCCCCTAGAAAAAATTGGCACCGGACAACGTGACCGGCAGGTTTTCAATTTACCGGACAAATGTTTGAAATTCCGGTCAAATATTATCTGAATTTATTGAGCTTAAATCTGGGCCGTAAAGTATACCCCCACAGCCTCCGCAAGGCGGGGGGGCGGTATACTTTACAAAGGGCCCCGCCCTTGCCTGTCAAATTTCGTGCGGACTAAACTTAAATAGGGTGGTAGGGGAATTTGTTCAACGATATGCCAAAAGATCAGAACATGTAGTCTACTCACCTGCAAGCCTGTCAGAAAACGTAGTCCTGTTGCTAAGTGAGCGTGTATTCACAATTGATGTAATCTTTGTCGCTCTACGTGATAAACCGATTTAAAATAGAAATAATTTGGTCTTAGAAACATTTGTTCTATCTTCACAGTACAGTTGTGTAATAATCTGAGTGGACTGTTTACAAAAACTGATTATAAAATTCTGCACTGTGCGTCAATGAGTAATGAGGAGTCAAATAGCGACCACGGACAACTCCCGTATAATGACAGTCACAGGATCAGCACCTTGACAGCGACTATGACACTTAGGCTCTATAGGGGGATTTGTCACTGTCTGAGTGAATAGCCTCATGGAAATGATATTTTACAATGCATATTATTTCTGTTCCATCCGTAACTTCGCACCTTAGCCAGGGATATTTATCCTTCCATTCGGCCCGGAACAACCGACATTTCTTTTTCTTTTCGGCGGGAGGCACGGCATCATCTGCTGCAGCATCCAGGATTTCAGCCTCATCATCATCCTTCTCCTTTGAACTATTCTGTTTCATAAAATAGTCTTTGAGTTTAGCCTGTTTCGACATGTTTCTCCGGCTCTCGCTATTTTCTTTGTACTGCACGCTTTGTCAGAGTAAATGAAACAAGTGCTACAAGTTTAGTTCTGCGTGAAAGAAAAAGTTTTGTTCCACATAGACCAGGCCTATTCATAAAAAATAAGATTCAGGGTTTTTTTGTTGTTGTTGTTGTTTTTTAATGAAATGACACGTGGAAATTGCCATTTTTTAAAATTCAAATTGTGCCTGGAGGGAATATTTTCACCGGACATTTTGACCGGCGGT
The DNA here is from genome assembly GCA_034769285.1 of Lutjanus argentimaculatus. Lineage (NCBI taxonomy): Eukaryota > Metazoa > Chordata > Actinopteri > Lutjaniformes > Lutjanidae > Lutjanus > Lutjanus argentimaculatus. The sequence continues at coordinate 669,559 of JAWZSL010000039.1, forward strand.
GTTAAAAAATGTCGGACTTCGGCAGATTTTACCAGTCAAAGTCCATTACCGGATAACGGAAACCCTGATTTGATTCTCATGGCTGATACTGATAAGATAACTGTTAATTTCACATTTTTTTCCTGTAATGTCAACTTCACAAATATACTTCAGCTTAATAGAGCATTTTGCCAAAGAATTCAAATAAACCATTAAACAATCTGTCAAATCAGATATTATTATAACTGATATTTATTATATTTATTACAGATCTAGACTGATATAACTGTGACAGGCCAATATCAGCTGATAATTTATCAGCCCTGATATTTATTGTTCTTCCTCAGTCGGTGTAGGTGTTTGATTGACAGCAGAGGCGACAGGCTGAGCTGCAGCTCTTCATCTCAACCAAGGAGCCCTTACAAGATTTACCAGGGACCCCCTCATGTACGTCCACTGGAATAATTAGATAAAGTCTATTTTTTACTCTTCTATAGTCTGATTTATGGGAAAGAACAACACAAGAAAATGTATTAGAAAGATATTAGACATGTATTGAAAATATTTGCACCATCTTAACAAATTACCTGAACCTAAACAAAATATTAAATCAAATAAAAATAAAAAGAGCTGATCTGAAGTTCATCTGAGAACACACAGACACACTTATTAAGGGAAAGTGTTTCACTCTTTGTGTAAACATGAGCTAAATGAAACACAGTTTGTCTTCATCACGTCCCACATTAGAGATGCTCATCATCATGTTTCTTCACTCTTTGTTTTTAGCCGCCGCTCAACAAAACGTCTGAACTGTTTGCTGTCCTGGATCCACAGAGGTGGAACGAGGTCCCACTGACGTCAGGACAGCAGAAACTCTACACATCTTCAGCCTGAAACTCTAAAACTAAATGCAGCACTTGAAGCCGTTCAGCTTATTGGATGAAGTTGACGTACCTGCATGATTCTTGGTTCACATGGTTGAACTCTCTTATTGTCAGTCTCTAAATAAATGTCATGAAATGTAGCAGGAGACATTTTGAAGATGGACAGATGTGCAGTCTTACTTTGTTCAGTGCTGCTCTGACTGGTGGTCTGCAGTCCAGGTCTTGTTCTGGATCTGTCTCACACTGGGGACAGGAGGAGTCTCCTGATGAACCAAACTGGTCCCAGTATGAGGTGATGCACTGTCTGCAGAACCAGTGTCCACAGCTGGTAGAGACTGGATCCTTCAGGACGTCCTGACACAAAACACAGCAGGACGGCTGCTCCTCCTCACAAACATGACTCCTCTTCCCCTCTCTGTGAAGACATTTCTTCATCACTAAAATCATTTGTTAAACAACAATTAACTGCTTCTCCTCTCTGACTGTCTTATTAAACATTCAGTGATCTGACTGAAATTTGTTATTAATACAAACTCAACACTTCCTGCAGCTCCTTCACAGTAAAAGTCCTCCATTAAAGACAGCTGATTATGTCCTTTACTGTTTTACAGTCACTCTGGGCAGTTTAGTTTGAGTTAGTCAGGTTTAACCTGAGGTTAGAAATGATCTAAATAACTGTGGTAGACCAGCAGTCTCAGACACAGAACATGTAACAGAGGTGTCACAGGTTCAAGTCCAGACTGTTGCCTTTTCTTAACATCATTCCCTTCATGTGTCCTGTCACTCTACTGTCCAGGTACAGACTGGGACATAAAAATATACAAAACATTAATGTCAGTTGTTCCTCATCTGAGTCGAGGCTCTAAGGATAGAGGATATCGTTTGATGTACAGATTGTGAAGCCATTTTTTGATTTGTCATACAAGAATATATAAATAAAACTGATTTGATTTGACTTTGTTAAACTCTGTTGTTCTTGTTCTGCTGTGTGTCTGTTAGTGTGTAAGTTCATTAAGAGAAACAAACAGAGTCAAATTCTTTGTGTGTTCACATGATTGGCCAATAAAGCTGATTCTGATAGAACACAAAGTTGTAGCCATGACAAAGAAGTTGTAAATTATAAAATGTTGATGCTTCACACACATCTTCAACTCAGCTGCAGCACAGAAGATCTCTACAATCAGCCAAGTTTCAAGGTGGACACCCAAGATTAATGTCACCAGTTCACCCCCAGCAGAGACCCACTGAGGTCAGACACAGACGGCTACATGGATCCATCTGTACACATCTGAAGATCATTTTCTCAGATTTTGAATGGTTAAATATCTTTACTGTGACTTGAATTTCAAAAGCAAAGATATATGAAATTTTATGGAAGTTGAAATAATGAAATAGAGGTTCTCGGGTGTTTTGATGAAGAAATAAAATAAGATCCATCTTAGTTTGAAACAGTATCTGCACTCATAGTTCTGCATCATGAATATAAATAGTTTAGCATCTTGTCTTAATCTTTACTGAATCATCTTCCATCAGGTCAGTTTACAATAAAAAACAGTCTCTTACTTTGTGTCTGAGGGTCCAGGTTCATTACTGAAGACTGGAGGATAACCTTTGGACCAGTCACTCTTCAGAGACAGACAGCTGGACACTGGAGACTCTGCTCTGTCCTCCTCCTCCTCCACACAAACACTCATCTTCTGATCTGAGGTCAGTCTGAGAGAAACAGGAACACTGACCGTGAGCTCAGAGCACAAGAATCAAGGAAAACAAGTTTGTTCAAGAGTCAAACACAGGAAGTAACACACACACACACACACACACACACACACACAGTGTACAGTATAATAAACCAGCTCAGTTTTCTTTAAATCTGTGTTTGTTTTCTCAGGTTACAGCAGGTTTAATGTGAATTTTTCAGCCAATCAGGACTTTGTGTCCACAGCTGAATCAAACTGTTGACTTCATTCTAACATTTCTTTCCTCTACAGTCCACAGGGAGAAAACTGACTCACACACTTTGACAGTAAAATCATCTAAATGTTGTATTAACACTCACCCTGCCTCAGCCTTCAGTTCTCCTCCGTCTGCTCTGATCTGTTCACTCAAAATGGAGCCTGGACGTTCTGACTGAACTCTTTCACTTTCAGGTTCCCTCCCTGTTCTCATGAACCCAGATCACATGGTCAGTGTTGCTCCTCCCCTCTACATTTACAGGAAATCACTTTATCTGTGTGTGTGTTGTTACACATGATGTGTTTATGAGCGTCTCTCTTGACTTGAACAGACTGAATTAAAATGACTTTTGGTCTAAATGTTACTCGGCTGCTTCGACTCCACCACATCTCAGAGGGAAATATTCTACTTCTCTGAGAACTTCTTCCACCACCGAGTCAACTAGCTGACTGTACTGAGACACAGACCTGCTGGGAGCTAAATGCTAACATCAGCATGCTAACATACATCTCTCAAAAACAGATTACATACACAACATTATGACCTGCTGAGGTTGGCGTTTATTGCAGGTCTGTTGTATTACATTACACTACAATATCTTTATCCAGGTCCACCTAATAAACTGGCAGGTACAGGGAGGTTTGATGCTTTTATTACTTTAATAATACTGAAACTGATCAGCTGACGCTCCAAATACACACCTGCTGTTTGTCTTCTTGGTCCTCAAACATCAAGAGGTTGATCCTCAGTCTGACAGGCCTTTTACAGTTACATCACTATACATTAATGCAACAAGTACCTGGACCTCATCTGTGTCACGTACATCATTAGACATTAACCAGGACGGACAGGTCAGGGTGTGTATCTGCTCAGCTTTCCTCTCTGTAAGTTGGAAAGAGCTTTTTCTTTTTAAATTACAATTACAAAATTAATACAACCATTGGACACAATCAAATTCAATTTCAGAAATATCAGCAAATATCACAAAACCTAGTAGCTATCACTATAAATAACATCATGACATTACAATGTTAACTGGCATATAAACAAATAATTAATTCTTATTAATATATAGAACAAAGAAAGTGACCAAAAGATCCATATTTCATTGCTTCAACAATTATAAACACAGAAAATCACAACACTAATCTACATTTTTGTCTCATAACTTATTAACTACATCAGATACAGCGCTGTGTTGTTGCCATAGAAACCAGACCAGCTAGGCTCATGTAGCTAGACTGGTGTTAGCCGATAACAGAAGATTCAAAAACAAAAGAAAAACAAGTTCATCAGCTGTCAGGGTGTAAATCTGTTCTCCTGACAGAGATGAAAAAGGTTTAATTCATTTTAAAGTAGTGTTTGTACAGCGGGGTTGTTCAGCTAACGTTAGCTTCACAACGGACTCAGCACTGTAACGGTAGCCCAACGTCTCAGAATATAATTCATTAAAAAACTGTTTAATGATCTCAAATATTGACAGGATTTACACAGATTGAAGCTGATATGGTATAGCACAAGATACAACCATTAAAACACGCAAGTATCACATATATTGGACTAAAAAATACTATTTTATCAGGAAGTATCAGTTAACGCGGCTTAACTCTCTGTCAGTTGGAAAGAGCTTTGAGCACGTGCACACGGACACACACACACACACACACACACCGCAGGGACACAGGCAAGAGATGTAAACCCAAATACACAAAAATAAATAAATAAATAAATAAACAACAAACAGCAGATTGATCACTAATCAATCACTGATGCTGTCTGTCCTCTTAGACTGATTAAAAAGATTAAAATGACTAAATTGGTCACTAAAGATACCTGGGTGTCCCACAAATAAAGTCTCTGAGTGTGAAACAGTGCAGAGTGAAACATCATGCTGTTCACAGACAGCAGCTCTCATCTACTCCTTTACTGGCTGCTCCTTCACTGAGAAACTCCACCCAGACTTCAGTCCTGGTCTTCATCATGATGGTAAAAACTCTGCCCCTCTGATCATCTCTTCTGTCAATCACACTGAGTTTCACATTTGATTTTATACAGAAACATTCACCATCATTTAATGTAATGAATGTATATTTTTTGGTGATGTACGGTTTGTTGTTTTTCTAGATTCTGATCAGAGCGTTTTTTTCTCTCTGTTTTTCTTTGATGTGTCAAATTGCAGCTTTACAACACAACACACACACAACAACACTGTTACACACACATTTTACCACACTGATCAAATTCTGTTGTGGTTTAATTTATTCTAATAACTGGATCACCTGCCTTCAAGACTGTTAAATTAACCAAAACCACGTACTGCAAAAATCACTTGCTTTTATCTCTTTTTCTTATTTTGTGTTTTGATTGAAATCAAAGCTGAAAAAGCAGCTGATGATGTTTCTAATGACGACCAAATCATGTGATTCAAAACACCATCAGCTGTTCTCAGATGTGAGACGAGCTCCAATACTCCATCACATCTGAGGAGCTTTTTCTGTATGTTGTAGTTTTATCTATTTTAGCTCATTCTAAAATCAGCAACTTCACTCACACTGAAAAAAACTTTTACTTAAAAAATGTTGAAATTCAACTAGTTTTTAAAAAAAGGAGAATCACAGAGAAGCTCATTAATCTGCTGCTGTGGTCCAATCAGAGCAGTTTAAAACTCTTATTTTCCTCCTTCTAATGTAATCTGTGAGAAATGTTTCAGACAGAGAAAAGATGCTCAACACTTTGGAGAACAGCAGTGAAGTGCAGAGGGATTAGTTGCTGTGATGGATCACAGACTGTAAAGTGTTTGGAACAGAAACAGACTGAAATGTTACAGTCAGAATGACACACTGGCAGAGGGAGGACGTAACAAAGTACATTTACTGATGTACAAAAGTACAACAACCAGGATGTTTTACTTTCCTGGAGGCTTTTTACTTTTCCACCACAACATCCAAGAGGGAAATATTGTACTTTTTACTCCACTACATCTGTCTAACAGCTGGATTTGCTTCTTATTTTGCAGATTCACATTTTACATTAAACAGAAACAAACTTATTTCACTGTTGTTGTGTGATCTTGTCATTTCAAGCAACTTTGCTTTAATTCATTGTCGGTGCATTTTTTTTACATAATATAAAATAAATTCTAAACCTGTAGAGGGACTTCATGTGATCCATCATCTCATCTGATGACATGACTTCCCAAAAACTGGAGATGCAAGTTTTCCAGCCTACAGCGACAATATGATGCTTTTAACTTTCTCAATAGTTTTAAAAATACTCAGATCTAAAGACAGCTACAACATCAGAATCAGTAATTTTTCCACCGTGAAAGAGACACTTCACAGTAAGTACATTTACTTTGAACCAGAATATAATGGTTGTACTTCATTTGAGTCAAAACAGTGGGAAAAATACAGGTTGCTGATAATTGAAATAATTAAAGATCAAAGAGCTCTACTTTAGACTGATGGTGGGATTATTGTTGGTCTGTAATAGGTGTGTTTAGAGCCGACTGAGCAACAGTATGTTTTTGTATATCTACCACTCAATTGTTTGCTGTTATTTTGCAGTAAGATTGAAGGATTTCCTGTGATTTCATGATTATTACTTCCTCAGAATATATCACTCTTTTCCAGATATTCCTGGGATTCCTCACCTCCCCTACACTTCCCAAAGTCCTGTCTCCCTGGTTGATTTTCTCCTTCATGTCTCTCTGAACATCGTTCTTTTATTGTCCAACTTCTAAAGTCCACAGGAGCAAAGATGCAAGTTGATTAAGATGTTGAAACACTCATTTGAATGACATTTTCATCAGTGAGCCTAATGAGCAGCAGTCAGTGGTGTGAAGACAGCTTTCTGTCATGAACCAGAGAGGACCCACACACAGAATCACAGGGCAGAGGCAAAAGTACCACAAAAACTGAGATTTTAGTGAGGTTTTTGGGCAGAGCAAAGCACAGGCCACTCCAGGAGTCAAAACCACAAATCAAGATAATCAGGCAGAGGTACAAACCAGGTAAGCAGGCACAGGTCAAAATACAAAAGACAAAACATACAAACAGGCAGGTTATGATGCAGGCAGGAGCACAAACTACAATCTGACAAACAACAAAGACAAACTGACTGAGCAGGCTGGACACTGATTGGCTGGCAATCAATACAGGGGGCGTGCCAATGGGTGTGGATGTTGTACTGGCGGTAAAAGCTGATAGGTGCTGACTAGAGAATGAGCAGAGGGCTGTGTGCAGGAGGAGCAGCAGGAGGATGGGGTTAAGAGGAGCAAGAAGCTCCAGCAGAGTTCATGACAGCTTTCAAAACTGTTTCTGCCTGGGTCTGACCTCTGCAGGGTGCACTACATGTGCTGTAGGTTTCACCAGTGTGAAATCATCAGAAAACAATGAACTCAAAATTTTGTGTGTTTGTGTTCATTAAATGTCTGGATGACAAAATTCAAACCTTTTTATTGTCTGATCATGTATATGAAGTGTTGCATATTGTCACAAATGAGCCTATAGATGAGACAAAAGTCATTTTCTTTTCTCTCCTTTTCTTTTTAAATAAATGAAAACAAAGTAAAACTTTGATTGTGTCTGATGAAGTTATTTTTGTTTTTGATTGATATCAGAGCTTATGGTCTTTCTAATAACCACCAAATCATGTGATTAAAAACGACATCAGCTGTTTTCAGACCGACGTCAGCTGGCAAACTCCAAATACCCTGTCACATCTGAGACAGTTATAAGATCATTTAAGGGTTGAGGAGCTGAGTTACACTAAGTGATTCTAGTTTGAAGCCGTTGGATTGAAAGGACTTGATGTCAGCTACAATTTGTGCTGTAAAAATTAAACAAAAAACACAGACACACATTTGTGTGGCCTGTGGCCTCAGTTGTTGTGGTTATATTTTGGATTGTTGTGTTTGAATTGTATATATTTCCTTGCCTTGCTGTGTTTTTTTTAGTTGCATTGATAAAAAACAATGATGAGTCCTGGGCTCGTTCTTGCACCACATTATGAATAATAAACCTGCCTTGGTCACAGATTCAGCATTAACCCTTTCAGTCCCAGGCTGATTTTTGACTTTTTCAGGATTACCAGGGTTATGTGAATTTTAATTTTACAATTCTGGATATGTCAAATATGATAAGATCTTAATCAATCAATAACTTGTCAGCAACATTTGTGAGTGTTTTGGTGGAACTGACAGTAAGTTTGGACTCACAATAAGATTATGAACAATAAATAACATGGATGACACTTTAAAAAGTACAAGAATAAACCTTTAATACAGATTTTCTTCAAGTCAAACTATGTTACAAATGTTTGTGAATACATAGAGGTCAAGGGTCCTTGTCAATCAAACCTCACACTGAGAGGAGGAGCAACACTTGGTACATTTCTGCCAACAAAAGTGAGTTGGAGCGACAGCAGAGCTGCAGTCGAGACAAGTTTCCCCCTGAAGAAAAATTCAACTGAATCCATCAGGTTTTAATCAACAAAACAGAAAAAATCTCCTCTTCCAAACACTGGTGAGTACACTGACCTACAGAGACAAAATTTAGTTAAAACCTCAATCTGACTTTTTCTTTTCACATGTTTTATTATAAAGTAACATTTACACCATAGAAATGTGTCATTTTAAATAAAGACATGCTCATTTTGTCAGAACTATAAAACATGTTAAAAACAAAACCACAGTGACTCTGTTTAGTTAAAGTTACACAGTTTAGCCTTAACTTGAGCTAATTTATTGAGTTTATATGATTTTCTTTTTTTCTCTAATTTTGATTCTCCAACATCTTAGTATCTGAGGTTGTTGTAAAACATACATATATACAGAAATAGCTAAATCCAATAGCAACAAAAAAAGAAACACGATATAAATTAGTCCCACTAAAAACTAAAAGCCCAGATTAGATGCCCTTTGGACTGTCTAATAATATCTGATTTCATGTGACAGTTTCTTTTATTGGCTATAAAAGCAGGAAAGTGACATTTTACAACATATATGACTGTTTGTTAGGCTGCCTCACCTTCAAATCTTTCTTCTCATGTTCATTGTTTCTGTAGTTACTGCTGTCTGCCTTTGAGAAGCAGTACAGCTGATAATATGTTCTGTGTTTCAACAACTGGTATGAGTGCAAAACCTGCCTGACCTCTGCTCAGACATGAGCTCCATCTGTGGCTGTGAGGGCTGTGGAGAGAAACAGTTACAGGTTTCCTGCAGTCCAGAGCAGCAGCTTCTTCTGCACGTTAAATAAAGACAAATACTGGATAAATATATCACAGAAAATTATAATAAATTTGTTCAGTGTTTAAAAAAATTGACATCTACATTCAACATATTTCCTCTCTATCAACCATATAGGCTGCAGCAGTATTATTATATCATTTAATATATAATGTTACTGTAATGAATAGTTTGTGTTTGTCTGAGGTCTAAATTGAATCTATTGTGATTTTACAGATTTTAATTATGACTTTAACAGGAAGCAGAGAGTTTGGGATGTTATCATTGCTTAAGACATCAGATTAGCTCATCATTCTTTTATTATTAACTGACACGTATTTGAAAAACTAATAAAAGCTAACAGGCAAACGCTACAGTCATATAATACAGTTCACCTTCAGAAATTGTATAAAACCACAGAAGAAAAAAATTAGTCTCAAAAAATCCACCAAAACCAAACAAAATCTTTTCATGCTGGTGTCCTCACAGAGATCGGCTCAGAGAAAATGGCAAAGTACATGAACGTGGTGATTTTGAACTTGAGACTGAAAATGCTCCATCAACTTCTAACTTGATTAACGGCCCCCTTGTGGTTTTTCTGTTTCTCACACTATCTTACATGCTAATATTCCTCAACAAGAAACCTGTCTGATGATGAGCGAGTTTACATCATGTTTGTTTGTTTGTTTGAGTCGAGATATTTGAAAGGTTGAATGAAACTTGTTTTCATTTTATTTCTGGGTCTGATTATTTTATTTTCTTGTTTGTTATTTGAGATGTGAGATGCAGGGGCACAAACAAAGTCTTCTTTCTGAGCAACGGGAGAAGGTTAAAAAACACTGTGTTCCAGTTCTAGTCTTTGACTAACTGACTGTTTTTGGAACTTTAATGGGACAGTTTATTCCAAATTCAAAAATACATATTTTTCCCCTGGCCTGTGCCGAGTGCTATTTATCCATCTGAATAGTTTTAGTGAGAATTTCTTTCTAGTAGACAGAAATAGTTCTGGTAGATTCATCTGCAGAAGGAACAGGGTGGATTATCTTCAGTAACTGGGTCATAACTTTTGGAAAGAGACACTGGTTTTAAATTTTTCAAATGTATTTTTTCTCTGTGTTCTGAGCACCACAAGCTGAGTGTCATTTAGTTTAATTACTATTGGAGAGAAGGCAGACATCTCCACAGCTCATATCTCCAAAACTTTGAAACTCACACCAAAAGAATCTAGATGGATAAATAGCACTACATACCAGGGGAATAATATCTATTTTTGATTGGGGGTACCTGGTAAATATACCGATCAGACATAACATTATGACCACTGACAGGTGAAGTGAATAACACTGGTTATCTCCTCATCATGGCACCTGTTAGTGGGTGGGATATATTAAGCAGCAAGTCAACATTTTGTCCTCAAAGTTGACGTGTTAGAAGCAGAAAAAATGGACAAGTGTGAGGATTTGAGCGAGTTTGACAGGAGCCAAATTGTGATGGCTAGACGACTGGGTCAGAACATCTCCAACACTGCAGTTCTTGTGGGGTGTTCCTGGTCTGCAGTGGTCAGTATCTATCAAAAGTGGTCCAAGGAAGGAACAGGGGTGAACCGGTGACAGGGTCATGGGCGGCCAAGGCTCACTGATGCATGCGGGAAGCGAAGGCTGGCCCGTGTGGTCTGATCCATCAGACGAGCTACTGTGGCTCAAACTGCTGAAGAAGTTAATGCTGGTTCTGATAAAAAAAAAGGTGTCAGAATACACAGAGCATCACAGTTTGTTGTGTATGGGGCTGCATAGCTGCAGATCAGTCAGGGTGTCCATGCTGACCCCTGTCCACTGCCAAAAGCGCCAACAATGGGCACGTGAGCATCAGAACTGGATCACAGAGCAATGGAAGAAGGTGGCCTGGTCTGATGAATCACGTTTTCTTTTAGTTGCCTTGGCCTCCAAATTCCCCAGATCTCAATCCATGGATCCGTGGGATGTGCTGGACAAACAAGTCCGATCCATGGAGGCCTCGAAACTTACAGGACTTAAAGGATCTGCTGCTAACGTCTTGGTGGCAGATACCACAGCACAGCTTCAGAGGTCTAGTGGAGTCCATGCCTCGACGGGTCAGGGCTGTTTTGCAAGCAAATGAGGGACCTACACAATATTAGACAGGTGGTCATAATATTATGCTTGATCGGTGTATGTTGGGACTGGATGAACGCAGTCTTTCATTTGGTTCTATTATTGTGGAATCCAGGGGCGCAGTAATGAGGGGAACAGTGGAACTAAGTACCCAGGGCCCCAACATGTGGAGGTGGATCTCAGAGCAGGTCAGACTGCAGCACTGACAGTCGTCTCCACTGGTTGTGATTCCTCTGTCAGTCAGTGCTGGATGAAGCTCTCCACTCCACTCCACCTCCCAGTAACACGGCCCAGTCAGAGCCTCTCCACACACAAGCTGCTGCTGCTTCAACCTCTGTGGATCATCAGGACACAGCTGATCCTCTCAACACCTCGTTCAGTTGAACAAAGATGGCCTCCATCTGATGAGAGAAGCAGACAGACAGCAGGAGTCATTAATCAGTGTTTACAGAGACTCTTCTTCATCACATCCAGTATAAAGAGCAGCAGGACTTCAGTCCTGTTCAGAGCACAAGTGGAGCGGCTGTGGAGCGGAGCTGCTTCCTTTCAGCTCTCATGTTAACGTGTTGGAGTCAACACACTGAGCTGGAAGCTCACAGACCATCAGGTCTGTTGACTCTGCAGATTTCACTCAAGTACACAGTGGAAATAACCTGCTGAGAGTCCCTGAAGGCATCATGACTGCAGAAACACAGAGACGTTCACTGCTCACTTTAATGATGGATTTACTGCTGTTAGAGTTCAAAGCTGTTAAAAACCAGAGTCTCACTTTGAATATTTCATCTACTTTTGAAATATTAACTTGATAAACATGTGAATATTCAAAATATTTGGACAAACAAAAAGACACATGGACAGATATATATATTTATGATGTTAAAGGTCCTACATGTTCATACAAAGACTGAAGATAAATCATCAGCTGTGGTTACTGGACTTCAGCAGGTTCTGGTCTGTACAAAGACCACATGGTTACTAAATGTAACCATGGTTCTATGAAATAAGAGCCAGTGATTTGCAGGCTTCAGTCAGACTGATCTGAGAGCTGTGACAAAGATGAACTGATCAATTGTTTAGTGTTGAAACAAACACTTTGAGATCCTGAAGCCTGTCACCGTTCTCCTCTCACAGCTTCACTGAGGAAAACAGGAAATACTGGATCTTTACTTTGATTCAAACTGTGTTTACTTCAATACTGCTGAAACCAGCATGGACTGACTCCGCCCCTCTACTGACCTCACAGTCTCCAGTCGACAGTGTGGACTCTCCACAAGATCACACAGCAGCTTCACTCCTGAATCCTGCAGGTTGTTGAGTCTCAGGTCCAGTTCTGTCAGATGGGAGGGGTTGGACTTCAGAGCTGAGACCAGAGAAGCACAGCTGATCTCTGACAAACTGCAGCTCATCAATCTGAATAAAGAATAAATGATGAAGATAAAAATCCATTTATAATCCAATCAGATGTGTTGAGGTTTTAAATGTGCAGCTCAACATTACTATGTCCTAATCAATGAACTTTTCTCTAAAATGAGCAGAGTGACTTTGTCATTGTGTTATTGTGGATCATCATCATGTCAGCCTTCTACACACATCATCCAAATGTCAGCACAACCTTCACACACCTATTCATGTCAACACACATTAATAACATGCTGCTGATCTCAGACCAGTCTGGAATAATCATCAAATCAGACATGTTGTTACTTTCACTTTCATTCTCTTCTGTTTCTTCTGATTCAAACAATCATGTGTCATTTGATGAAAAATACACACAGATGTTTTCTGGACAATTTCAAAATGATCAATATGAAATAAATCAGACTTTATGAAATAAAAATTCATCAAATCAAGTCCTGAACTTTACCAACATGTTTAACAGCTGTCCCAGCACTTCTGCTGTTTCTGCTACATTTAACCCAACAGTTAATAAACATGCACCTTTTTTAAACTTGTGTTTTGGTCTTTTTGTCTTTATTGGACAGGACAGCTGAAGAGCAGACAGGAAAGGTGGTAGAGAGAGAGGGGATGACACACAGCAAAGAGCTGCAGGCAGGAGTTGAACCAGCAGCTGCTGCAGAGGACTAACAGCCTCCATACATGGTGCAGACGCTCTACCAACTGAGCTACAGGGCCGCCCCGTTAATAAACATGCACCTTTTAAAAAATATAGAATACAGAACAGGTCAAGCCTCTGGTTGTCATCAGAAATTTATTCTTTGATTAAAGACAGAAATAAAGTCTGGCCAGACGCACTGGGGACCCTGGTCACTTACTTATTTTCAGACAGCTTAGAAACAAATGTCCATCTGCAATAAGAAAGGCTAAATCTGATTATTATTTCAATCTAATCCCAAAATCATTTTCAAATCCAGCTCATTTCTGGAAGGCAGTAAATTCTCTGAACCGTAAGTCTTCCATCTCATTTCCTCCTCTCACCACAGCAAATGTGTGTTTTATATCAGACCATCAGGAGATTTGTGCAGCTTTTGATGAACATTTTTCATCTGCTGGTAACCTGTTTGATGAAACTTACACAGGACCACCTCTGTCCACTATTGATCCAGTCACCCACATAATGACAACTCCTCCTTTTTCATTGCAGCCTTTCTCTTTTGATGAAGTGGCCGATGCTCTCCTTTCTATGGATTCTCAGATTTCTGTGGGAGAGGATAAACTTGAGCCCGACTTTTTAAAGCTTGCTGCTCCAGTTGTGCTCTGCTACATGACACATATTTTGAACCTTTCAGTCAAGGCTCAATCCTGGGGCCTGTCCTGTTCACACTTTATATCAATGATATGACCTCAGCTGTCACTGGCTGTAATATTCATCTTTATGCAGATGACACCATTTTGTTCTGTATTGTGAATGATGCTCACTCTGACATAAATTCCCTCCAACACTGCTTTTCTGATCTCCAAGTTGCACTCAGTAATAATAAACTGCTTCTCAATGCAGACAAATCTAAATTCATGTTGTTCAGCAGATCAAAAAATATGAACCTTGACAGCCTCATCATCTCCACCAACAATGGTACAAATATTGAAAGGCTCACAGAGTAGAAGTACCTTGGTATTTGGATAGATGATAAGTTAACCTTTAAATATCATGTTTCCAAGCTGGTGACTTCTCTACCAATGAAAACTGCTTTCTTTTATAGAAACAGACTCTCCTTTCTGCTGCTTTGTACAAAGATGCTTGTTGAGGAAACTTTTTTTTTATCAGTCTCAGACTATGGTGATATTTTATACATGCACACCTCTGCTGCCACTCTGAAGCTCCTGGACTCTGTTTATCACTCTGCCTTAAGATTCATCACTGGAGACAGTTATAACAGCATCATTGTGACTTGTATACTAAGGTTGGGTGTCCCTCTCTCTGTGTAAGACGTGAAAGACACTGGCTTTTATTGATTTATAAAGATCTTATGGCTCTTTTACCTTCGTACATCAGTTCAATGATTTCTTTTGATGTGGGCTCTTATCAAACTGGCTCTAGTGACTGGATTACACTGCAGCTGTCGGCTGTTTTTACTGAATTTGGAAAATCTACTTTTTCATATTGTGCAGCTGTAATGTTGATCAACAGGCAGAACAATTTAAAGCTTTCCTCATTTTTATCCATCAGGGCAATTTAAATCTTTAACTGTACTGCATTTTAGTTCTAGGTGTTCCTGTTTTACCTGATTAATGTGTTCTACATTTGAACTGTTTTTATTGATTATTGACACTTTGATTTATTTTTAAATGTTTATTGTGGCTTTTATTGTTTTTTAATTCTTGTTGCCACTTTTATGTAAGTTTCTCTTTGGTGTTTTCTGTGTCTAACTGCTTTTATTTTTCAATGTTTTACTCTGCGACATTGAAAATGAGTCTCTACCTCAATGTATTTCCAAGTTAAAATAAAGGTTGAATGAATGAATGAAAATACTGTGTTGTGAAGGTTTTGTATAAAAAGACATTCCTGAACATGTGTTGAACTTGTTTGACTTTTTTGATTTATTGATGTCTCACATGGAACAAAAATGATAAATGTTGATTGAATTTGGCAGCACATTGAAGGATAAATCCTACAGTTTCCTTAATAACATGAATCCAGTTTGACTTCAGACTAAATTCACAGATAAACTGTTCAGACTGACAAACTTTCAAAAAGAGCTGCTGTGATTTGTGCTGAAACAAACCCAGAAAACAAGAGAACTGAAGGAAATTTAAAACTTCTCTTGTGGATTTCATTTTGGTAGATATACACTGTACAAGAGCAAAATACATGAACTGACCTCAGAGTCTTCAGTCCACAGTGTGGACTCTCCAGTCCAGCTGACAGAAGCTTCACTCCTGAATCCTGCAGGTTGTTGTAGCTCAGGTCCAGTTCTGTCAGATGGGAGGGGTTGGACTTCAGAGCTGAGACCAGAGAAGCACAGCTGATCTCTGACAAACTGCAGCTCATCAATCTGAATAAAGAATAAATGATGAAGATAAAAATCCATTTATAATCCAATCAGATGTGTTGAGGTTTTAAATGTGCAGCTCAACATTACTATGTCCTAATCAATGAACTTTTCTCTAAAATGAGCAGAGTGACTTTGTCATTGTGTTATTGTGGATCATCATAATGTCAGCCTTCTACACACATCATCCAAATGTCAGCACAACATTCACACACCTATTCATTAGGGGTGTGTATCTCACTGACTGAGACGATTCGATACAAGTTCAACCAGATGAAACATCTTAGAAATTTTTAAATATCCAAAGATTCAGTTCGATACGATTTAGTTCTGTCACGATACGATACGTTATGATGCAACATGAGACGATGTCATGTGTGAATCTTTACATTTAGACTCTATTAATGTTATATGTGTGGGGTTCTATTAGTTGTAAATAGAAATCCTGATAGTTTTATTAAATCCAGTAACAGTAGAGACAGAGAGAAGGAGACATTACAGTGGTGTGAACATCTTATTATGAATCTCATGTGTAAATGAGATACTGTAGCTCAGGGACTTCCTGGGTGGAGCAACAGCAAGATGGAGGTGTAGTGGTGAGCTCCTCATAGTCGGGTTTTAAAAGTACCTCCTATCAATATAAATAGTATTGAAACCATTTCAACTGAAGTATGAGAGCAGAGAAAACTGCAAAGGAGTCATAAGAGTGACAAGAAGATGAATAAAAGACAAGAAAACTCAGATGTGGCCAAGACTGCTGAACAGAGGAGAGATGGTGTCGATGAAGAAACAGCATCAGGTGAAGCTAACTGAACAGCTAGCCTTAGTCAAATCACACTGCTAGAAGTCCTGACACTGCTGTCTAAAGAGTTAAAGACTTTAAAGAAGATATGAGACGGGATCGGACTGAATTTAAAAAACGATGTGAAGAAAACTATGAAAGACGATCTCACTGAATGAAGTTTTGTGAGAGCTGCAGAGTAAAAACTCTAAACGTTCTGGACTGCAGATCTACAAGAGTGTGGACGAGGCAACTCGGGACCTGAATAAACGTGGAATCCAGGTGACGGCGACAACGAGGGTGAGCGCCGTGACGGCCATAAAGAGTGAGTGAACGAGCTGATGCCATGGAAACACACCGATGCTTCAGACAGAGCAGCTTAGCGTGCAAGAGAGAAACCTCACAGAGTTCAGACGAGGCCCATAGTGTTAAAATCGAAGGGATTTAAGAGAGAAATGTGACCCAGAGTAAAAACACAAACATGCATCTGTTTTTGGAAGAGGCACATGGTGAAACAGAGGTATAATCTGAGTTATTAGAACTATCTATGGAAATTAAATGTGAATGTCACTGCTCAGTTTGAATTAAGATGTACAAATCTCTGCTTTATGCAACACAAAACGTTTAAGATTGTGCCTCTTTATAGTTTTATTTACAATGACAAAGATAGCACTAAGTTTTGTTTTTTTGTGTGTTTTTTTGTTGTGGACAACGATTTGAGAACATTCTAACTCTGGGTCACATGTCTTAAAAGACTTATGACTTCATCCTGTAAGTTTGTCAAAGCGATGGAGGAAGTGGTTTAAGTATGAGCTAAATGTTGGACATGTCTAGTATAAGTGTGTATTTGATCACTACTAGGGAGGACCCCTACAGTGTTGAGACACTTTACCCTCCTCACACCAACAGGGAACATCAAGGATGGAAAAATAGATCCTTTTCTTCAGAAGTCACAAAGTTCAGTGTTCCACTGATGTTCCATAATTCATATATTTGTTCATGTTTGGGTCTGGATTGAAATACGACTGCATAAATAGAAATGAAAAGAGTCTAATATTAAGATACTGTGGTTAAATGTTAACGGTCTGAATAACCCTGTTAAACGTGGTAAAGTAACAGCTAAATGAAGGAAGGACAAATCACAGATTATATACTTACAAGAAACACATTTGTCTCTGCAGGAAAGTGAGAAGCTCAAGAGGTTTGGCTGCACAAATACATTCTACAGTTCATTCAGTCATGGTTGTAGAAGAGGTGTGACCATACTCGTTCACAACTCACTGACATTTGAATGTACTAAAGAAATCAGAGATCAGGAAGGAAGATTTATTATTGTGAAAGGAAAACTGGAAAACAAAACTGTAACTTTGGTTCATGTTTATGCTCCACTTAACAGTGGAAAACTATTTTTTAAAACCCTGCTTGATAACATAATTTTAGAGATGGACAGAATATTAATATGTGGGGGTGACTTCAATATTGTGTTGAATAGTCATCTAGATACAACAAACAACAAGAAAAATACCAACCATGTTACTAAAATGACCAAGACAACACTTAAAGAATTTGGTTTAGTTGATATTTGGAGAGAACTGCATCCCTCTAAAAGGGACGACACACATTACTGAGCCCCTGATGACAGATATGATGGAACTGACTATTTTTAATGAACAAAAAGGATCAATACAGAGTAAAGGAATGTGAAACTGAAGAAGCAGATGTGTCGGATCACTGTGCAGTTCATCTAAAAATAAAATTAAAGCCACAGTAGAAGAGAACATTATGGAGGTTAAATGTTGGAAAATTAAATAATAAATCAATTGTCAAAGAGATAAAAAAAGAGATTTATCAAAATGAAAATGACAATGGAGAGGTTAGAAGGAAAAACTATTTGAAATGAAACACCAGACTCCTCATTACCTCCAAAAATTAAAGAAATTATGGATAATATGGACAGAATATAAAGCAGAGAGACTGAAAAGAAAACAAGATTTCTAAAACAATCGTATTATGAAGTGGGGCCAAGAGTAATCAGATTACTATCAAAAAGACTAAAACAACAAGCTGATAGGACAATTCATAAGATAAAGGATATAATCACAGATCAGATAACCTGTGAACCCAAAGAGACTGAAATTAACTTTATGAACTATTATAAAAATGTGTACAGCCAACCTCCATCTGCTGACATCGACCAAATGAGAGCTTTTCGAGTGACGCTGGACTTACCAGCAACTGTGAAAAATCAGAATGACCTTCTGACCTCAGCCATTACAAAAACAGAAACAGAGAAAACAGCGAGTCGACTAAAAGTGAACAAATCTCCTGGCAGTGACGGCTCACCATCTGAGTGGTAAAAAACATTCAGTGAACAACTTCTACCACTACTTGAGTCATCATTTAATGAAACACTTGAACATGGTGAACTCCCACCATCCTGGAAGGAAGCTGTGATATCAGTGATCCTGAAGGGAAACAACAGTGAGACCTGCTCACGTTACAGACCTTTATCAATACTTAACATAGACTATAAGCTGTATACCTCCATTACTGACAAAAGATATGACGACTTTATGAATGACATCATAGATGAAGATCAGACGGGTTTTATTAAGGGACGTCAAACCCAAGATAACATAAGAAGAACCTACACATCACTGAACATGTTAAACATAAGAATACCAGCACAGCCTTAGTAAGCCTTGATGCTGAAAAGACATTTGATCGTGTTAACTGGACATTTTTATATCAGATACTTGAGAAATTCAGATTGAATGATGAGGCCATTCAAAGTATTAAAACACTTTATCAAAAGCCAACTGCCAGGATCAAAATAAATGTCACTCTGACTGAGAACAGAACATTAGAACATCTACAAGGCAGGGTTCTTGTCTTTCTCCAACCTTGTTTGCAGTTTTTATAGAACCTCTGTCACAACAATCAGGCAGAATAAAGATCTCAGAGGGAGAACTGTTGGGAATGAAGACCACATCAGTGAACGTTTTACTGATGATGTGATCTGTTTTTTAGAGGATCCACAAACATCCCTTCATTATATTAATGAATCAACTTGTTTGGCTTCTACTCTGGATACAGGCTGAATTTGACCAAAACACAGATTTTATTAAAAGATTGAACTGAACATGTAGATGCTGTCACCAGTTTACACTAAAACTATGGTTTAACCTGGTACTAAAATACAGATTAGAAAAAGAGCTCAGACTAATTGGATGGATAGATTATGACAGACATTTTAGCCCAAATCTCTTGACCAGAGGTTTAAACAATGGATTACAAGTGTAATAACAGCACTATGTACAGTAATTAAAGATGGGAATGTCCTGAGTGTCCAGGAGATAAAACAAAACTATAGGCTACATTAGACAACCAGGACCACTTCAGAGACTCACAACTGAGAGACAACTATGACAGAGAAATAAAGCACCATGTACATTTAGACAAAAATGGAATAATTAGAACCATAACTGGAATCTACAACTCAAAGAAATATAGAGTAATATCTACATTATATCAGCACCTCATGGAGAGAAGAGGAAATACAACATTATATGTAAAACTGAAATGGCAAAGAGAACGAGGTGTGAATATTTCTGAAGATGAACGGCTGCATATTTGGAGAACACAACAGTCTATGACATCATCAGGTTCTTGGAGAGAACACTGTTGGAAGAACTTCATCAGATTCTTTATTACACCAAAATTAAGAGCAAATACTCGTCTGTAGCTCAACATGTTGGAGACAATGTGGAGCAGAACATGTCGACCATTCTCAGGTCTTTTGGCTCCGTCCTGAAATTGTACAGTTTTGAGAAAATGTTCATTTGGTTATTGTCAAAATTCTGGGCTGTGATATACTGAGGTCATGTGTGGTACTTTATCTTGGCAATATGTCAGGAAATGTACGGTGGCCGGGAGGTGCAAACCAACATTACAAAATGTGAAAAACTTTTACAAAGCTTGAGACAAATTTACATTTTGGAACTGGTTACCATCGGGGTGTGTGTGTGTGTTGGGTTCAGCAGCTGTGTGTGCTCCTGTCACCAGATTCGTCACAACATTCACAAACATATTTACTCGGGATTTTCATGTCGCATTTCATATCTACTGCGGCGAAAATGATTGTATAAGCAAGCACTTCAGAACGGACACCTATGAAAACACCAATTTAAAAAAATATAATATATTTTCAAGATCACGCTGGGCTGGGCTCGATCTCACCTGAGATAAAG
Organism: Lutjanus argentimaculatus; assembly: GCA_034769285.1. Classification (NCBI taxonomy): domain Eukaryota; kingdom Metazoa; phylum Chordata; class Actinopteri; order Lutjaniformes; family Lutjanidae; genus Lutjanus; species Lutjanus argentimaculatus. The sequence continues at coordinate 690,209 of JAWZSL010000039.1, forward strand.
TAATAACGTCTCCCGATGCAGCGCTCTGCACCAGGAGCCACTCAAACTCTCACAGCTGCTGAACTCAACACACACACACACCCCGACGGTAACCAGTTAAATTGAAAACCAGAAGGGCTACGACACCGGCTTCATTCAGTTTGCTTTTCAGGGACCTCACGCTGATGTGTACACCGTGTAAACATGACATCATGTCCACGATTACAGCGTACGAGTGGCCCTCATTAAAATACTGTATGTCCACAAAACGGGCAAAACATCACTCGGTCGCCGTCCATCTCCGTCCACTGACAACATCAACAACTTGAACTGGTCCGCTCCCGTTATCACTTCCATGTCAACCCTGGATTTGAGACGTTCCCTTTCCGGTTTGATTGTATTTGTAAATTTGTTTCGCCACTTGTACATTTGTCTCTGCGTAATTTGTTTTCTGAAATGTAAATTAGTTTCGGGACTTGTAAATGTGTTATGGTAACACAAAGAGATGGTACAAACCAGAATCACCAACACAAGATGAGATTGGTTGAGAATTGTGAGTGAAATATATGTTATGAAACAGCTGACTGACAAGATAAGAACTCAAGAGGAACAATGTCCAGAGAAATGGGATAAATGGACGATGTTTACATGTAAACAACAGGATAAGGACTATTTTTTCAGATTCACATTCAGCTTTTTACAGATACAGGTCGTCTGACCTGATGAACTCGTATCTTACACATTAAAGCCTGATGCATCAGATGAATGAGTGAATCGTTACACAACTACAATTCATGTCAACACAGATTAATAACATGAGCTTCATCCTCATCATCTTTAGAAGTGATCAGACTGACATGAATGTTGTCTTCATCTTAAATGGAAGCTGCTACCTTATTATTTATGCTTCTGTTTACTGGTGGAGTCACAACACAAAGTGACATCATTTTCTGACAGGAAGCATCATCACATGTTGAAGTGTCGCCTGTCGTTGGTGACAAATCAGACACCAAACTTCAAACACCGGACTTTGGAAATATGCTTCACACACTGTGTCCGATTTCCGATTCCTAAACAGCCCGCCCTATTTTTACTTAATGATGACTCCCCTCTCAGCGATAACACCAGATTAACCTTCAGAAAAGTCATATTTGCAGGTTTAACTGCAGCCAAAAAAACCATAATACACTCTTGGTTCTCCTCTGACCCTCCATCAATAAAAGAATGGTTAAATCATTTTAGGGATATAGCGCTCATCGAAAGATCATTAGCTGTAATTCATAAAGCATGGGCATCCACTATAGAGACCTGGGATAGCCTTACTGATTTTCTATCAAACCCAAATTTTCTATCACAGATATAATGTGACGCTGATTGGGTGCAAGGAGATTTACTCATATATTTGTGAAAGTTATTTTTTCATTTGTTGTTTGCCCATCTGTTTTGTTTATTTTATTTTGTTTTCCATGTTCGTTTGAGTCATTTGTCTGTGTTTTTTCTTTTCTCTTTTCCTTTTATTTCTCTGCAAGGCAATGGAGAATTGTAAATAGTTTGTGTTTATGGGAAAGAAAACTCTGTTGTAACTGTCTTGAGAGACATTTTTACTAAAATTTAAGTGAAATGTTTATTTTACATTTTTTGTCATAATTTCATTAATGTTTCAATTCATGATCATTAAAAACTGATTTAAAAATGTAAGAAAAGGATTGTTAAAAAGATAACTTTAATTTAAAAATGATTTAAAATATACCATCTTTAAAAATATTGCTTGGGTAAAAAGGATGTATTGTTCCTTGTGTAAGTTTAAGTTTATTTTGATTTAGAGTAATAATAAGTCACATGATTAGAGTTCAGAGGTCGCACCTGTGGCATTATGGGCAAAAAGCAGTACGGCGGCAGAGAGCGCCAGCATGGCTACAGAGCAGAGCGCCAACATGGCTACAGAGGGAAGTACATACGGCCCCGAAATATTAATATTCTACATGGTCCAGGAGGCGCACACGGTAATAGCCATTTTGCACTTATGTTTGGTTTTGTATATGTTTATAATGTTGCTTAAGTGGACTCAAATGGACAATTTAATGTTTTCTGCTGATATGCTAACTTGTTGGGACCAGTCTGTAATCGAGTATTAGCGCCAGATGCTATTGTTGAGCCTGTCTAAATGCTGGACATTTGTGGAGAGACTTTAAAAACAATAAGAGATGTGTTTCTCAAACGTTTTTATGTCATTATTTTTATAGTTTTCACGGTGTCTGAAACGGTTTGTCTGCGGGGAGGAGGATGAAAAAAAACTAAAAAAGGACATCTGTTGATGCGGGCCCATTATTTTTTTTGGAAACGGGTAGCTACGTGAAAAGTAACGCCAGTATGGCCGAGAGTCCAGGCGAGGCCCAGAGCAAAAATCCAGAGTGAGAGTCAGAGTGAAAGCCCAGATGAAAGTCAGGGAGAGCCCAGAGTGAGAGCCAGAGGAGAGTCAGAGTGAAAGTCCAGAATAAAGTCCAGAGGAGGTCCAGAGTGAGAGCCCAGAGTGAAGGTCCGAGTGAGAGCCCAGAATGAAAGCCAGGTGAAGCCCGAGTGAGGTCCGAGTGAGAGCCCAGAGGAAAGCCGAGTGAGAGCCCAGAGTAAAATTCGAGTGGATTTCCCAGAGTGAGAGCCCAGAGTGAGAGTCCAAAACAGGGGGTTGTCCGTAAAGGAGAGAGGGCAGCCGGTCCCGCCCGCAGCGTTGACCAGAGCGAGCCCGGAGAAGAGCCGTGCCGATTCAGAGGACCGGGAGGCCGCTCCAAATAGGGTGGAGAGTGTCGCGACTTCGAAAAACGAGGGCAGCACCAGCGTGATAAGCTCGCGATATCCTCTACACAGGCTCCAGCGTGCAGTGATGTTTCACCCCATTACCGTTCAACACAGAGGGGGGCGGCTCTGCCAACGGCGCCAGGTTTGACTGTACCATCTCTATTTCCCTTATGGACAGTTTCTACAACTTCAAATAAAAAAAATTTTCAAGGAGGTACTTCAAAAAAAGTTTTGTTTAAAAAAAAGAAAAAAAGAAAAAAAAAAAATATGGTTCATTACTGAAGAGTAATTATTTTTTTTTTATCCCCCCCCCCCCCCCCCCCCAAAAAAATTTTTTTCTCCCTGAGAGTTTGAATTCATAATCAAAAAAGTGCATTAAGAGGTTTATTTAAGTTAATTGTTACTAAACTTAGTATTGGACTGCACTGATACCATATGGTGGAAAAGGGGTTTATTTTTTTTATTTGCATTTTTAGCAAAATTTGTGAAAAGGGGGGGTACCTTTTCAAAAACAGTCCCTTTTTCAAAAATGTAAAAGTCAGTTCATGGGGAAAAAAATAAAAAAAGGTGTTGAATTAAGTAAACAAATGAGTCCCCAAAAGAAGAATTGACATTTTAAAATTGAAAATTAAAATCAAAAACTGATGACATGAAAAGGGAGAGATTAGAGAACTTATAGGTGACATTCATGCTGAAATGGAAATACTCAGAGTAAAACAGCAGTTGAGCCTCCCTCCGCCACCCCCAAACGTTAACCCCAGGAAATCTTCAAGAGGGGAAATTTAAAAACCCCTAAAATGCGGAACTGAAGAAACAAGAGGTTCCCAAAGAGAGAGTAAATTTCATCCGTGTATAAAAAAGGGAAAGAGCAGGTTAAAGCCTCCGCACCAAACTGAAAGATGAGGCCCCGATGAAGACTTGGGGAATGATGGAGCTGTTGAGGGGTGGAGACCAAGTAAAAGATGCGTATGTAAATATCGTCTCTCGCACCTTCTACTGAGATTAGAAGAAAAAAAGGGTTCCTGCACAGCAGTAACAAGAGTTTTTAAAGGAGTTGATGAAAGTGCGATGAGTGAAGTGGGAAAAGAGGAATTTGACGCTAAAGCAGAAAGTGCAAGGTTTATTGGTGCCGACAGAGGGTATGCCCAGTAAATTTTTGGGTCTAAAATGCCCAAATCTACTGTTCTAGCCACCATTTAAAGCCGTTCATCAGAACAGCAAAGCATCACAGAAAAAAAGAGCAGAGGTGCTGAGAGTTGGGCCGCAAAAGAAGGCTGAAATGAACATGGAAAAGGAAAATTGCTGCACAAAAGCAACAACTTAAAAGAGGGAAAAATCAGAGAGATCTTGTGTGTAACAGCTAACTTAAGGATCTTGAAGTGACTCATTGAGGTCGCAACGAAAAATAAAGCAGCCACGTAGGTGACCAGTCCTCCAGGCCCTGAAAGAAATTAAAGATGAACAAACATGTCAAAACAATAACAAAGAACAAGCAAACAATATGAGTAAAATGAACATCATTAGTAAACCCCTTCCCAGACACAATGGTACTTCCCAGACTTCCGCACCTGAGCCTTCAGTCTTTCAGGAGACCCATTAAGTTCTTAGAGTGGAGCAAAGTTTCAAGGCTTGATAGACGGCGATGCACAAATCCAGCGATAGTTGTTTTACCTGCAGAAGTACATCAGTGGTGAAGCCGTGGGCAGGGGAAAGGGAAGCTTCTACAAAAAAGATGAGGAACCCTTATGACCAAGCAGGGGGGACTTTGAACACTGGGTATGGGCCACTTTTTGTGATTCAGCGTGATTTAGAGAAAAAAAAAAACGGGCCCAAAAGTTGGGCTCAAGAGGTCGTAAAAATGAGACAATTCAGTGTTTTCTGTCCCCTGCAGCAACGCCATGCCACACATAAAAGGGCTCCAGGTGCCTAAAGACTGTGAGGAAAAAAAAAAAGATGTCAAAAGCCCCTGATTGGTTGACTCTCGTGGAATCGTCATGTCAAAAAGCGCTGCGCAAACGGGAATCCCCAAAATTTTCAAGGGTTTGCTGATTTTGTGGCTAAGGAGGGGTTTGCATGAACCCTGTGACTCATTTCTGTTTTAAAAACATGTCAAAGAAAACCCAACAAGAGACAAAAAGGCCCCCCAAAGGCAAATGTGTTCATTACGAACATGAAAACATCAGAAAATAAACTACACGAAAAAAACACAAGTGCTGTGGAAAAAAGCTCAAAGGATTCAAAGGATCAAAGAAAAAGTGAACCCCTCATTTACTTTCCCCAAATCAGTCCCATGCATGTTCTGTGGGAAAGTCACTCCATCCAAAACCCAAAAGCTTCCCAGTAAACCTGTGAGGAAAAGGAAGGTTCATATTGGACAAAAACCTGTGCTTTGGCTGTCTTGGAGGGGGAAAATTTTAAAGGACTGCAAAATAAAGTTCTTGTAGCATATGCAAGAAACCTATCCAACACCACTTATGAGGATGCCCTGCTGCTACGCACATCCTCTTTCATGCCAAGCAAGAGAAGAAAAACATCACCCTTTTTGCTGTGTGAAAAAAATGAGGGTGGGGCAATCCTGATAGTGCCTGTATGGATGTCTTAACCCACCCCCCCGAAACAGAGCCCTTGTGTACGCCCTGTTAGATACACGATAGCAACATTTTGAGGACCAAGGGGGGTAGGGAAAAGAAGAGGGGGGTGGGTTTGAGCCAGTAAAAGTTGAAACAACCCCACTATGATGGGAAGAGATTCCATTTTTTAGAGTGACAGGTCAGTGGTCTTAGAGTTAGAGGATTTTCTCACAAAGCTTTTTTCAACTTGCCCCCTGTTTACCAGAGATTTCATCCCACTTGAGCTTCTCACATTCTACCCCTGAAACTGCCAAAAGGGGGAAGCATCTGAACAGAATAGCACAGGAAATACCAGGCTGTGGGGGTGTGAGTTGGACCCTATAGGCTATGACTGCCCCCCAAAACCCGGCTCCCCGACAAGTCATCACAGGACGTGACGCTGGCCCTATTTTGGCGTCAAGACCGACCTGGGTTGGGCATTGTCGGCGTACCACAAAGGTCGGCAAAGTCAACTGAAGTGACAGGGCTGTGCCATCGCGTAGCTGTCAAAAAAATACCACCATTTACGCCAGCCACTGTATCAGAGCCCTTGAAGCTGACTTTAGAGATACTAACCCCGGGGGGAAAAGGCATATCCAAGATGACTACGTTCATGCTTACTGAATGAAAAAATACATCAGAATGCAGGGGCACCCGGAAATTTCCCCTCCCTTTAAGACCGCCCCAACGCCAGAAAACAAGGGGCTGCTTTTGGGGGGCTGAAGCAGCTGAAAAGGGGAAAAATTTTAGAAAAATCCCAAATTCAAGGATGGGGCACTTAAGTTTATGGACAGTGTCTTTAAGGATGGAGGCAGAGAGAGCTGACAACCAACCGATGCAGGAGATGTTTGGTATATTCCTCACCAAGGGGTATATCACCCTCGAAACCAGAAAAAAATTGAGTTGTGTTTGATGCTTGCCAATTTGAGGGCACAGCTTTGAACGATCACTTTTTTTGGACCCGATTCCCAACGGGGTGACAGGAGTGCTCTGCAGTTCCGCAAAACCCCATTGCGTTTATCTGTGATGTAGAGAAAATGTTTTTACAGGGTTTCCCTGTAAGCCCAGGGACGAGCTACTTGCGTTTTGTGGTGGGAAAGTGGTGATACAAAATCAGAGCCAAAAAAATACCCCAGGGGTACATCTTTTTGGAGCAGATCTTCTCCTGGCTGCGCAAAAATTTTGGAATGAAGTACCCTTTCAAGCCCAAAAAGAAAAGGACTATCCCGCAGCAGCCCAAATTCATCAGAAAAAATTTCTATGTTGAGATGGCCCGTCGTGTGAATCTGGGAACAGCCATCAAAAATGGGGAGAGAGGGACAAAAAAAGTGTTTCACAAAAGGGAAATTACACCTCCAAGTTATCTCGAATAAAGAAGTCTTGGAAACTATTCCCGACAGTGAAGACTAGTGGAGTTCAAGTGTCGATCTCAGTCTGTGAATCCCATCCAGACCTGTTGGGAGAAAATGGAGTGTGAATAGCGAACCCCTTTCCCTTTAAAATAGTCCTGGATGAGAAGCCTGCAACACGGCGGGGGGAAACTCTCCACAGTGCCTCTGTGTTTGACCCATAGGCTTTTGGTCCCTTCCTTCTACTGGGGAAGAAATACTGCAGGAAATGTCCAAAAGGGCATTTGGGTGGGGGTGAAGAAACCCCCCAGGTTTAAAACCCCGGGGGAGGCTGGTGAACGACCCGAAAATCGCAAAAGCTCAGACCCCGATGCTTTGCTCCCGAGAAAACCCAGGAAAGGTTCAGAGGATTGAGCTGCCCTTTTTCAGATGCAAGCAGCCCAAAGGGGATGGCGTGTTCATATATCAGGTAGTGACAGAAGACAAAATGCATTGCTCCCCAGTCATAGGTAAGGCAAGGGGTTTCACCCCCCAAAGTTTAACCATACCTAGACTGGGTTAACAGCTGCAGTGTCTCCCCAGCAGCGCGTATGTTAAAAGGGGGAGCTGGAGCTCAAAAGTCAACCAAGAATCTTTTTGGACAGACCCCCAAAGGGGTCTTAGGCTCTTAACAATGAGGCCCCAAGATTTCATGTTTTTGTACGAATAGAGTTCAAAGAATCAGAGAAACAACCCCCCCCCCCCGGGGACCAACACAGTTTGGGTATATATCGGAGACCAAAAAACCCGGGGAGATCACGCTTTCCCGAGGCCCCAGGGTGGCAGAGTTGGTTAGTTTAACTTGGTTATGGAACCAAAATTTCCCGTGGCAAAGAGAGATTTTGACACCAAAACCAAAATCCACGGCTTTTGGTGGGGATCCAGGAAAAAAAAAAAACACAAGACTACAAAAAAAATGTAGTTGAAGGGCAAATTTTTGGAGAGTTTTTTAGTGTTTTTCAAGATGGATACAGCATGAATGTTTTTGCTCGGATCCGAAAAATAGCAAACGAGACAAAAAAGCAGAGCCCCCCAACTGTTGAAAACAAAAGACAAACCAGTCTTGTGCTTGTGAAGTGGCACAAAAGGATGCCCTTTTAAAAAGGAAATGCAAATACTGAGTCATGGCAAACTGCCTCATGGCCTCAGTTGTTTCCCGCTCAATCCAGATTGCAAGATGGTGTTCTCAGGGTGGGAGGGCGATTAAAGAACGCCTCCTTACCTCCGGGCTGGAAACTCCAGTGATCTTCCAAGAGCGGTGTGGTCCAAGTTGATCTTAGGCTACTGCCATGAAAAAACTCAGCACCCGGCAGAGGCCAGACCCTCAATGAACTCAGAGCAAATGGTTACTGGGTAGTTGGTGGCAGCAAAGTTGTAGCTAACTACATCAGACAATGTGTCACATGCAGGAGAGCTCGCAGACCAACAGAAACACAAAAAATGGCAGATCTCCCTGCTAGCCGTGTTGATCCCTCAGCACCATTTTCCTTTTGTGGAATGGATTGTTTTGGACCCTTTCTCACAAAGCAGGGTCGTAAAGAGCACAAAAGGTATGGGCTAATATTCACCTGCTTATCCTCAAGGGCAATCCACATCGAAATCTTGGAGGAGCTAACAACTGACGCCTTCATCAATGCATTGCGATGTTTTATAGCAATTCGTGGAGCTGTAAGACAAATCAGGTCGGATCAAGGCACAAATTTCGCTGGAGCGAAAAACGAACTGACAAAAGCTTTGAAAGAACTGGACAAAGACAGACTGACGGCTTACCTGGCTGAGAGACAATGTGACTTCACTATGAACGTACCTGATGCCAGTCACATGGGAGGGGTTTGGGAACGGCAGATCAGGACAGTTAGGAGTGTCCTAAGCTGGGTCCTCTCCAAAAGTGCTGGAAAATTAGATGATGCTTCTTTAAGAACATTTTTCTATGAAGCCATGTCAATTGTTAACAGCCGCCCACTCACGACCGACAGCATCAATGATCCCAAAAGCCTAGAACCACTCACACCAAAGCATTTACTTACCATGAAAAGCTCCATCCCACTGCCTCCCCCAGGTAAATTTGTGGCTGAAGATGTGTATGCCAGGAAAAGGTGGCGCAGGGTACAGTACCTGACGGAGCAATTCTGGAGTAGATGGAGGAAGGAGTATCTAGCAAACATCACGCTCAGACAACGCTGGCACTCTTCAAGACGAAATGTTAAGATTGGAGATATCGTCATTGTCAAAGAGGAAGAGATTCCCCGCAATGAGTGGAGACTTGGGAAGGTGCTAGATGTTTGCAAAGATGAAGATGGACTAGTTCGAAAGGCCACTGTACAAATGGGAAACAGAAAGCTAGGGAAAGAGGGGCAGAGACTCACTAATCTATCTATCCTTGAACGTCCCATTCATAAATTAGTTGTGCTTGTAGAAAACAACTAAAATGTGTTCCAATGTAACAAATCTGTAAACACATACCTGTGTAGAAAGTTAAAAATATCAGTTCAGACCTGAGAGGTATAAGATACCAGTGGTTTACTTCTGGAAATTACTTGATTTATTCAAATGTTTGCACAAAGGTTATCATAAATCATAGTAATTGGTGGGAGTGTAACTGTCTTGAGAGACATTTTTACTAAAATTTAAGTGAAATGTTTATTTTACATTTTTTGTCATAATTTCATTAATGTTTCAATTCATGATCATTAAAAACTGATTTAAAAATGTAAGAAAAGGATTGTTAAAAAGATAACTTTAATTTAAAAATGATTTAAAATATACCATCTTTAAAAATATTGCTTGGGTAAAAAGGATGTATTGTTCCTTGTGTAAGTTTAAGTTTATTTTGATTTAGAGTAATAATAAGTCACATGATTAGAGTTCAGAGGTCGCACCTGTGGCATTATGGGCAAAAAGCAGTACGGCGGCAGAGAGCGCCAGCATGGCTACAGAGCAGAGCGCCAACATGGCTACAGAGGAAGTACATACGGCCCCGAAATATTAATATTCTACATGGTCCAGGAGGCGCACACGGTAATAGCCATTTTGCACTTATGTTTGGTTTTGTATATGTTTATTATGTTGCTTAAGTGGACTCAAATGGACAATTTAATGTTTTCTGCTGATATGCTAACTTGTTGGGACCAGTCTGTAATCGAGTATTAGCGCCAGATGCTATTGTTGAGCCTGTCTAAATGCTGGACATTTGTGGAGAGACTTTAAAAACAATAAGAGATGTGTTTCTCAAACGTTTTTATGTCATTATTTTTATAGTTTTCACGGTGTCTGAAACGGTGTCTGCGGAGGAGGAGAGATGAATAAAACTCAAAAAGACATCTGTATGATGCGTGGCCATTATTTCTTTGGACCGGTGTAGCTACACCTGTCTTTCATGTTCCGTGTATGATCTATTTGTGTTTAATTCAATAAAAAGTTGATCACAAAAAAAAAGACATTCCTGAACATGTGTTGAACTTGTTTGACTTTTTTGATTTATTGATGTCTCACATGGAACAAAAATGATAAATGTTGATTTAATTTGGCAGCACATTGAAGGATAAATCCTACAGTTTCCTTAATAACATGAATCCAGTTTGACTTCAGACTAAATTCACAGATAAACTGTTCAGACTGACAAACTTTCAAAAAGAGCTGTTGTGATTTGTGCTGAAACAAACCCAGAAAACAAGAGAACTGAAGGAAATTTAAAACTTCTCTTGTGGATTTCATTTTGGTAGATATACACTGTACAAGAGCAAAGTACATGAACTGACCTCAGAGTCTTCAGTCCACAGTGTGGACTCTCCAGTCCAGCTGACAGAAGCTTCACTCCTGAATCCTTCAGCTTGTTGTAGGTCAGGTCCAGTTCTGTCAGATGGGAGGGGTTGGTCTTCAGAGCTGAGACCAGAGAAGCACAGCTGATCTCTGACAAACTGCAGCTCCTCAATCTGAATAAAGAATAAATGATGAAGATAAAAATCCATTTATAATCCAATCAGATGTGTTGAGGTTTTTTTTTTAGAAGTGAGCAGACTGACATGAATGTTGTCTTCATCTTAAATGGAAGCTGCTACCTTATTATTTATGCTCCTGTTTACTGGTCGAGTCACAACACAAAGTGACATCATTTTCTGACAGGAAGCATCATCACATGTTGAAGTGTCGCCTGTCGTTGGTGACACATCAGACACCAAACTTCAAACACCTGACTTTGGAAATATGCTTCACACACTGTGTGTGTGTGTGTGTGTGTGTGTGTGTGTGTGTGTGTGTGTGTGTGTGTGTGTGTGTGTGTGTGTTTATGTATCAGTTCCAGTAAAATACTGTGTTGTGAAGGTTTTGTATAAAAAGACATTCCTGAACATGTGTTGAACTTGTTTGACTTTTTGATTTATTGATGTCTCACATGGAACAAAAATGATAAATGTTGATTTAAGTTGGCAGCACATTGAAGGATAAATCCTACAGTTTCCTTAATAACATGAATCCAGTTTGACTTCAGACTAAATTCACAGATAAACTGTTCAGACTGACAAACTTTCAAAAAGAGCTGTTGTGATTTGTGCTGAAACAAACCCAGAAAACAAGAGAACTGAAGGAAATTTAAAACTTCTCTTGTGGATTTCATTTTGGTAGATATACACTGTACAAGAGCAAAATACATGAACTGACCTCAGAGTCTTCAGTCCACAGTGTGGACTCTCCAGTCCAGCTGACAGAAGCTTCACTCCTGAATCCTTCAGGTTGTTTTCACTCAGGTCCAGTTCTGTCAGATGGGAGGGGTTGGACTTCAGAGCTGAGGCCACGACTTCACAGTGAGTCTCTGAGAGTCCACAGTGAATGAATCTGTGATGACAGAGAATATGAAAGTTAAAGAATAATAAAATCTGACACTTTCTTATAAAAATAAACTGACAAAGCACATGAACATGAGAGGCTGCAGCTCAGCTGGTCAGTCACTGATCACAAGGTTTGTGGTTTGAAACTTGAGCTCCTTCTGTCCACATGTCAAAGTGTTTCTGAGCAACATCATCAAACACAAACTGATGTTTCTGGACACAAGTGTCCAAATGACTGTGACGTAAACGTGTCTTATTTTGATGAACAGCTGATTTGTGTTTGTTAAACTTTATTTGAATGAAGTGTAAAATCACTGCAGGTTGTTACTGCACTCGTATATATTTACCTCAGTCATGTGTTTGTGTGTATTTTGATGAATCTTATGTTTCTCCATCTGCTTTTCATCTCACACTAAATTAATTGAATGACTCCTGTTGCATTAATAGTTTCATTAGTACTAAAGACTGAATGATTATCATTTATGGATGATAGTTTTTCTCAAGTGGAGTTCAGCAGTTTAACAAGATCATTTCTTCTCTGAGCCTGGTGAAGATAAAAATCCTCCAGTGAACTGAACCTACTGAGCTCTCCTTCACTGGCAGAATGAACCTGGAGGACGTCCCAGGAGCTGACTGTGTCCTGAGCTGCTGTCTGAGGAAATCAGCTGACAAATACACAAAGACTGTGGCTGCAAATTCAATGAAAACCACCGTGGAAATGAGAGCTGCTACTTTCTCTGCATATGTTACCTTTAGTGTCACTGTTGTGAAACGGTGCAGAAAGGAAACACGTTGTCTGACAGTTTGTGTTTGCATTTCTCACATTAGGGTGACCAGATGGAAAAGCTTCAAAGTTGCCATCAAGTCAAAATCTCCATGTTTCATTGTTTTTATGACATGTGTATTGATCTATATGTCAGCGGCAGTGGAAGACATCTATCAGGCCTGATGTCGGGGCAGGGCCTCAAACATCAGCAGAGACTCAGCTCACCCTGCCCACCACCTCATCAAACTTCTCCCCTCTGACAGGTCATACAGGAAATACATGCACACACCACAAGACTGAAAAACAGCTTGTTCCCTAAAGCTGTAAAACTGCTGAACACAGCCTGAACCCCCTCCCACACCCCCACAAACTCCCACTAGAGAAGGCAAGCTTTTGTCTCTGACTGAGAAGGTGAGACAAGGCATGTGGAGCAAACAACTCCTGAAGAAGGTTAGCTGCAGGGAGACGTCCCTGTTCACTGCCCCGCCACCAGAGATGTTCTGGGCTAAGGAGCCAAATATCTCTGAGCGCTGGTCCCCAGCTGATGACCCTGCAGCTAACAAGTGGGCACCGGTGGAGGAGCGGCAGGCCTCGAGCCTGGCAGGATGAACACCTACCTGTTCACATTAAATACATTCTTAAAAAGAAAAAACATGTTTTGACTCATTTTTATGTCTTTTTGTTTACAACATAATTCTGTATAATTCATTATTTCACTGTTTTTGTTCTAATGTTCTCTTGTACCTTTTCTAATCTCAGGGAGTTCCATCATCATTTCATTGTGTTGTTGTCTGCAGCAGTACAATGACAATAAAGAATCTTGAATCCTAGTTTTGGCCGTAGAGATGTCTGCCTTCTCTACAATATAACAGAGCTAGATGGCACTAGTCCTGTGGGGCTCAAAGTGACAAAAAATACATTTGAAAAATTCAACATCAATGTCTCTTTCCAGAAATCAGGACCTGGTTCCTCAAAATAATCCACAGACTTTGTTGTGAGCAGTTTCATGTAGGAACTACTTTCTTTCTGCAGTTGAATCTACTAGAACTACTTTAGAATCGAGCACATAATCCACAGACCTCGCTCAGTGAACGTAGCAGTGAAGTGTGTCAACAGTTTAGGATGTTTGTCAGTGAATAAGTGCTACACCTCCTCCAGAACCAAGCCAAGTTCCTGTGTCCTGCTAAAAGAGGGTTAGTTCTGAACTGAACCACAACATCAGCCCAGGCTGAACTAGCAGAGACAGAGAGCTTCATTACTGGTTATAAAACAAACTCATTTCTAGTGCAGCAAATCATCTGAAAAGATGTTCATTGTTGGAACTAAACCATGTAAAATCACACCTTTTATTAATGAGGATGGAGAGGGGGATGTTTGCTTTGTTCTTCAAGAGGGAGGATGGCCTCCCTCACATCCTCTCTCAAATCAATCAATAATTATAGATATTAGGTAGAAACTGTGAAAATGAACAGAACAGTTCTTCATATGAAATAGATCAGAAACTGCTGAGAAGAAATATGACAGCAATAACTGAATAAAAGATAAAGTGAAAAGACTTCCATCAGATCACAAGTATTACATGTCTGTGTGTCTGTATATAAAAAGATCAATAAACAGACACATTATAGAAACATAGTGCACACACTGTAAAAAATAAAACTACTGTCAAAACATTTTCAAGTTCTCATATTTCCCTGCTGAATTTGTATCAAACCTCCATCAGCCAAAGAAAGACAGAAGATGACAGAAGAAACTTGTGTTCACTGACTTGATAACTATAAACACAAACAATGAGTTTTGTAGATATTTGTAGTTTAACACATGTTGAATTATTTCTATTATTATTATTAAACATTTGTATTCATTATTATTATTTTAATTCTAGTTGAAGAAAACTTTTACAGTGTAGAAGTTTTATATTGTGCATGTGTGTAAAGTCTCTTTAATACTGAAGGCTTCAGCTTTTTGTTGCTTTATAATGTTGATAATCACATCTGGACTTACCGAGCCTTTCTGCAGTTCCTCACAGCTGGAATCAGTCTCAGTCGTCCCTCATCTGATGTGTTGTACTTCATCAGGTCCAACTCATCCAGAACCTCCTCTGACATCTGCAGCATGTAGGCCAGAGCTGAGCAGTGGATCTCAGAGAGTTCCTTCTTTGATCTGTTCTCTGACTTCAGGAACTCTTGGATCTCCTGATGTACTGAGCGGTCGTTCATCTCCGTCAGACAGTGGAGGATGTTGATGCTTCTGTCAGGAGAGATCTCATCAGTGTTCATCTTCTTCAGGTTATTGATGGCTCTCTGGATGATTTCTGGACTGTTGTCTCTCTGTGTGTCTCTCTTGTACAGACCCAGCAGGTCTCTGAGGAGTCTCCAACCCAGCAGGCCTCCTGAGTCTCTCTGACCCAGCAGGTCTCTGAAGAGTCTCTGGTTGGACTCCAGAGAGAGGCCATGAAGGAAGCGGACAAAGAGGTCCAGGTGGCCACTTTTACTTTTCAGGGATTTCTCCATGGCTCTCTTCAAGAAGTCATCCAAAGATAAGTTGTTTCCACGGTCTGAGCTTCTGTATTTCCCCAGGAAGTCCTTCAGTACCTGTGTGTTCCTGTTGGTGTAACAGCGGTACATGTAGACTGCAGCCAGAAACTCCTGAACGCTCAGATGAACAAAGCAGTAGACTGTTTTCTGGAAGATCACACTCTCTCTTTTGAAGATCTCTGTACAAACTCCTGAGTACTGCGAGGCCTCTGTGACATCCAGACCACACCGCTCCAGGTCTTCTTGGTAGAACATGATGTTTCCTTCCTTCAGCTGTTCAAACGCCAGCCTCCCCAGCTTCAGAAGAACTTTCCTGTCAGCCTTCGTCAGCTCCTGTGGACTCGTCTCATGTCCCTCATGGTACTTCTTCTTCCTCTTTGTCTGAACCAGCAGGAAGTGTGAGTACAGGTCAGTCAGGGTCTTGGGCAGCTCTCCTCTCTGCTCTGTAGTCAACATGTGCTCCAGAACTGTAGCAGTGATCCAGCAGAAGACTGGGATCAGACACATGATGTGGAGGCTCCTGGATGTCTTGATGTGTGAGATCATTCTGCTGGACAGATCTTCATCACTGGACCTCCTCCTGAAGTACTCCTCCTTCTGGGCGTCAGTGAAGCCTCGTACTTCTGTTACCCTGTCAACACACGAAGGAGGGATCTGATTGGCTGCTGCAGGTCTGGAAGTTATCCAGACCAGAGCCGAGGGAAGCAGATTCCCCTTGATGAGGTTTGTCAGCAGCACGTTGACTGATGACTTCTGTGTGACATCAGACACAACCTGACTGTTGTTGAAATCCAGTGAAAGTCTGCTTTCATCCAGGCCGTCAAAGATGAACAGAAGTTTACAGACAGCCAGCTTCTCTGCTGTGACCTTCTGTAATGTTGGATGGAAAACATGGAGCAGCCTGAGAAGACTGTACTGCTCATCTTTGATCAAGTTCAGCTCCCTGAACGAAAGCAGAATCAGCAGACTGACATCTTGGTTTTCCAAACCCTCTGCCCAGTCCAGAGTGAACTTCTGCACTGAGAAGGTTTTTCCAACACCAGCGACGCCGTTGGTCAGAACCACTCTGATTTGTCTCTGTTGGTCAGGTGAGGCTTTAAAGATGTCCTGGCACTTGATTGGAGTGTCATGGAGGGTCTCCTTCTTGGACGTTGTCTCCAGCTGTCTCACCTCATGTTGGGTATTAACCTCTTCACTCTGTCCCTCTGTGATGTAGAGCTCAGTGTAGATCCTGTTGAGGAGGGTTTCACTTCCTGTTTCATCACTTCCTTCAGTCACACGTTCACATCTCCTCCTCAGACTGATCTTATGTTCATCTGAAACCTCCTGCAGACCATCGTCCACTAAAAAAGACAAAAAAGCTGTGAGACAAAACAAAGACAATCTGTTGCTATTTTCATTACCAATAAAAAACAATGTAAGAATATATAAAGAAGTAAAGGTTATAAAGTCCAGTTTCAAGGAAACATCAGAAATTCTCTCTTTTTCTCTGACTTCCTTTGACTGTGTGTCCGTGTTAGAGATTCATGATATGGATTTTATTCAGCTGATACTGATAATTTGATTCTCATGGCTGATACTGATAAGATAACTGTTAATTTCACATTTTTGTATTTTAAAAACAGGTTCATATAACCTGTAGTGTAAACTTCACAAATATATTTCAGCTTTTATAGAGCATTTTGCCAAATAATTCAAATTAAATGATTAAACAATCTGTCAAATCAGATGTTATTATAACTGATATTTATTATATTTATTACAGATCTAGACTGATCTAACTGTGACAGGCCAATATCAGCTGATAATTTATCAGCCCTGATATTTATTGTTCTTCCTCAGTCGGTGTAGGTGTTTGATTGACAGCAGAGGCGACAGGCTGAGCTGCAGCTCTTCATCTCAACCAAGGAGCCCTTACAAGATTTACCAGGGACCCCCTCATGTACATCCCCTGGAATAATTAGATAAAGTTTATTTTTTTCTCTTCTATAGTCTGATTTATGTGAAAGATGGACAGATGTGCAGTCTTACTTTGTACAGTGCTGCTCTGACTGTCGGTCTGCAGTCCAGGTCTTGTTCTGTGAGGTAAAATACCTGTTTCTGTCCATGGAGTCTGGAGGCTGTGAAGAGAGCAGAGACGGCAGCTTCAGTTTCAAGATTAATGTCACCAATTCACCCCCAGCAGAGACCCACTGAGGTCAGACACAGACGGCTACATGGATCCATCTGTACACATCTGAAGATCATTCTTTCAGGTTCTGAATAGTTAAAAATCTTTACAGCGACTTCAACTTCAGATCAAAGATATATGAACATTTTATGAAAGTTTAAATGATGAAATGGAGGTTCTCAGGTGTTTTGATGAAGAAATAAAATAAAATCCATCTTAGTTTGAAACAGTATCTGCACTCATAGTTCTGCATCATGAATACAAATATTTTAGCATCTTGTCTTAATCTTTACTGAATCATCTTCCATCAGGTCAGTTTACAGTAAAAACAGTCTCTTACTTTGTGTCTGAGGGTCCAGGTTCATTACTGAAGGCTGGAGGATCACCTTTGGACCGGTCACTCTTCATGGACAGACAGCTGGACACTGGAGACTCTGCTCTCTGTCTGTTGGACTGAACTCTGCAAACACTAACATGTTTTTATTCAGATCACATGAATCCTTCATAAATCCTCTGATCAAAGTCATTGATGAAGCTCTAAATACACAAACCGCTGCTGCTGTTGATAATCAGGAGCTTTAACAGTTTGTATTAGTCCTCTTAGATTAGATTACAACTTTTCTAGCTGACTGACAGCTGTCATAGATACTAAGATTGTTATCTATTTTATTATTTTAAATTATTATTTGTGTCACAGATACATTTGAGAAAATTTGTATAAATACAGTTTAAAAAGTCACAAAAACCTTCTTTGATCATGAAGCACAATGTTACTCTACAACATTACCAGAAACACTGAATGAGTCAGTTATCAGTTCTCTTACTTTGTGTCTGAGGGTCCAGGTTCATTACTGAACAATGGAGGTTCACCTTTGGACCAGTCACTCTTCAGAGACAGACAGCTGGACACTGGAGACTCTGCTCTGTCCTCCTCCTCCTCCACACAAACACTCATCTTCTGATCTGAACTCAGTCTGAGAGAAACAGGAACACTGACTGTGAGCTCAGAGCACAAGTTTGTTCAAGAGTAAACTACAGGAAGTAACACACACACACACACACAGTGTACATCCATCCATCCATCCATTTCCTGTAACCGCTTATCCATGAGGGTCGCGGGGGGGCTGGAGCCTATCCCAGCTGACATTGGGCAAGAGGTGGGTACACCCTGGACAAGTCGCCAGTTCATCACAGGGCTGACACAGAGAGACGAACAACCACTCACACTCACATTCACACCTACGGGCAATTTAGAGTCATCAATTAACCTATTATGCTGCATGTCTTTGGACTGTGGGAGGAAGCCGGAGAGAACCCAAGGGGACACGAGGAGAACATGAAAACTCCACACAGAAAGGCCCTGCCGGCTCGGGGATTCGAACCCAGGACCTTCCTGCTGTGCAGCGGCAGCACTAACCACTGCGCCATCATGCCACCCACACAGTGTACCGTATAATAAACCAGCTCAGTTTTCTTTAATCTGTTTCTTTTCTCAGGTTACAGCAGGTTTAATGTGAATGTTTCAGCCAATCAGGACTTTGTGTCCACAGCTGAATCAAACTGTTGACTTCATTCTAACATTTCTTTCCTCTACAGTCCACAGGGAGAAAACTGACTCACACACTTTGACAGTAAAATCATCTAAATGTTGTATTAACACTCACCCTGCCTCAGCCTTCAGTTCTCCTCCGTCTGCTCTGATCTGTCAACTCAAAATGGAGCCTGAACGTTCTGACTGAACACTCTCAGGTTCCCTCCCTGTTCTCATGCAGCCTACCTGGATCACCTGAGCAGTGTTGCTCCTCCCCTCTACATTTACAGGAAATCACTTTATCTGTGTGTGTGTGTTGTTACACATGATGTGTTTATGAGCATCTCTCTTGGTTTGAACAGACTGAATCAAAATTGGTCAAAACATTGGTCAGCAGCTTCTTCTCCACCATCTCTCTCACCGTTGCTTTGGACAACTGGACATTTTTTGATGTTACTTTACTTTACAACAAGACACAACAGCTCAAACAGGAAGTCTTCCAACAGATATCAGCCACCTCACATCCTGTGCTCTCTGACAGATAATTACTTTTCAATTTCTTTATCACCTGTGTACATTCATTATCATTTAAATTTCTATAATTAATTAATTCACTATATTTAAAGTCAGTTATTTGATTATAAATCACTATGCTGGTGAAGCCACCAAGTCTATTTGTAAGTGTTGATATTGATTAATAAAATCTCCAGATAATAATTTAGAATTTTTTTTTATTTATTTTATTTGTTTATTTTTTAAAAATGGGACAGAACATATCAATGAACATTAACAACGTAAATATGTAAGGGATTGTAGCCAAGCGGCTAATTTCCATCCCGTGTCCCATTGGCAGGTAGGTGTTCAGGGAGAGAAATACAAGGGAGAGAGGGAAAGACATCAAGCAAGTATAAGTATAACAGAGGAGAATAAGGGATGGCATAACAACAAGACATGATAATGACAGAGCTGACAGTGTAACTGAGCTGGGGACGACATTATATAGTTAGTGAAATTCTATTGCACCAATTCCCGTATAGTTATAAAGTGCATGTGCTGGAAATTCCGAAGTCTGTATAAAATCCACATAAAAATTCATATCAGGAAGTCCGGTCCATATAAAATGGCAGTTGTGCAAGCAAGTAGTGAATTATTATTGCAAAATTCCCGGTAAAGTGCAAAATGCTGTAACTGATTGTCCATAGTAAAGTGCTTTAAGTGCTTGAATGTCCGGTAGCAGGAAGTCCATGTAAGGTCCACACAAAATTTACATCAAGATTTACATAAGGGGCATTTCTTGTTTTTTTCCTCTTCTTTTTCTCCACATTGACTCATCTCCAAGCCAGGGAACACGCCTGATGATGGCAGCTGATATCTTGTTAACAAACGCCATTTTTAATCTGTCACCAAACTCTGTGGAACCCAAACCACCATGTTCTTTGCTTTTGTACAACAGATCCCCTTTAGTCTCTTTCCTGGTCGTCCCCCACATTAAGTTGACTCACTGTTTATTTAGCTGACTTATTATTTTGATCAATGAAGGAAAATTGTTTGTTAAGAAAAGGAGCTTGGACAGAATGAAGTTTTTTATAATGTTTACTCTTGTTTTATTATTAGCGTTTTTGTTTTCTCATATCTTTAATTTCACACAGTTTTATTTCACAGTTTTTTTCACTACATACAAATTACAAATAGTTAACCTGAGTATGTTCATTTCTTGTTTGACTTCATATTAAATATAATAATATAATGTGCCATAGGAAACATGTCTTTCTCTTTGTGTCAGAAATTTCATTCAGCAGATACATTTGAGAAAATTTGTATAAATACAGTTTAAAAAGTCATTTTCTGTGACAATAATCATTGAGGTATTTTAGAAGTTTTTAAAGTGAATCCAACAGAGATCAGTAGGGTCGGTTACTGAACCAATATGACGTCAGTTCCTTTACGACCAGAACCAACTGGACCGAATCACAACACAGATTTCGGTGCCTCATTTCAGAGCCACACGCCTGAGCTGTTGATTGAAAGTTGTCCTCTGGTTCAGACGTTACAGACACATCAATAAACATGTGTAGTTAACATTAGTGACAACACTCTCTCTACATGGCTCTGGCAGCAGGCAGCCTGTTAGCTCGTAGCCTCTGTAAATACCATTAAAATGACAAACTAAACGCTCTAAAGTGTGGCTGTATTTCACTGGAAACAAGTCCAACACCTGGCAGGACGTCAAACATGGTTAAAAACAACTGCATGTAAAGAGGAGAATCAGCTGATGACACACAGGAAACACCTGAAAGCAGAGAGATGCACCGTACTCAACTGCTTGTGTGACCCCATGATGAGCTCATCAGCTGACAGTGTGGGCGTCTCTGACCCCAGAGATCAGAGCATCCATATAAAACACTAGATTTGATGTGTCTGATGATGATGACAGCAGCCTTTCCTCAGGTTAGCAAATATCATCATATTTCTACAACTCAACATTTAATTTGCTGTTATTAGTACTGTAACTGTTATTCAGTGTTAAATTAATGTAGTTCAGTTGGGTTTTATTTATTATGTGAATTTGTTCTGGAAGTTTGTTCAGTGTTTTGATAAATTTAAGTACAATTTCAACTGTTAAACTGTCACTATAGCAACAAAAAAGACGTTCTTTCATGATGTCAAGTGTTGGTTTGTGTTTCTTGAAAACACAGATTCTTTAAATCTAAGTTTTTTTTTCTCAGGTTACAGCAGGTTTAATGTGAATTTTTCAGCCAATCCGGACTTTGTGTCGACAGCTGAATCAAACTGTTGACTACTGTACTTGGGATAACATTTACTTCCTTAAATGTTAAAGGCCTAAACAATCCCGTAAAAAGAGGTAAGATATTTTCTTACCTTAAAAGTATATCTGCCGACATCATGTTTCTACAAGAAACACATCTTAAAGATGTAGCTCACACTAAGCTTAGATGTAGCTGGGTTGGGCAGACATTCCATTCGTCCTTTCCTACTAAAGCACGGGGTGCTGCTATTCTTTTTACAGGCATGAAAACAGGTCAGGGGTGCAAAAGGTGAGAAGGATACAACCCCTTTAGGGGGGTCCGGGGGCATGCTCCCCCAGAAGAAAATTTTGGACATTTTATATTTAAAAGCATCAATCTGGTGCACTTTGAGAGAAAAATCAAGCAGAGTTACTGGACAGTATGAATGTATAATAAAGTATCTATACATATTCACATTATGCGTTAATAAGACCGACAACTATGCTGTATAACAGGGGTATTCAACTAAAATTCAAAGAGGTCCAGTAAGAGAAAATTTCTGGAAGCAAAGGTCCAGAACATCATAACGTCTAACTTGCGTTATGATTTAGTGTGATACAGAAGTAGCCTAGTATTTGTATCAACGTCTGCATGTGATCGACATCTGACTGTCAAATCAAATAAAGAAAGTACAAAAACATTTTTGACAATATTTATTGTCATTTAACATTGAACTATGCAGATATGCATTTAAAAATAAAATAGATTAAATAAATGAAATAGTTTTTGAAAAATTGTGCATTTAGAAAAAATAAAAGTAGGTATTTTTACTAGGGCTGTCAGTTTAATGCGTTAATTAGATTAATTAATTACGCTGCAAATTAACGCGCTATAAAAATTAACGCAATTAATCATGAGTGGCAAGTCAATGCGCAAGCATTTTAAATTTGGCCCATTGAGTGACCTGTAGGCTGCAGTGGCACGTCACTTGCTACCTGCGCCACTAGTCAAAAGCAGGGTGACAACAGACATGGATGCGACACAGGAGAGCGAGGCAAGCTTACTTGGACCTTTGAACGGCAAGTTTATTTATAAAAAGAACAAAGACGGGACTATTAACAAGAATGCAGTGATTTGTACCTTGTGTAAAAAAGAATTTTCCTATCACCGAAGCAGCTCCAGCCTGAATTATCATTTAAACGCTAAACATGTCCGGACAAGTTCCACTGTTAAAGTTGCTGCTAGTGCTGCTAGTGCTACCGTGAGCTCACTCCGCCAACCCACGCTTGCTGAGTTAGGAAAACAAATGAGCAAAGCCACGACAGAAAAACTGACAAACTCAATCGCAAAGTGGGTTGCTGCTGATTGCAGGCCAATTTCAATCGTGGAAGACGAGGGCCTAAAGGAGGCGTTTCAGATAGCGTCATCTGACTCTAATTTCCAGCTACCGTCAAGAACTACGGTGATGAAAAGAATTCACCAGCTGTACAGTGATGAGAGGACCGCAAAAGAAGAGTTGTTGGCAGGGGCCTGCCATGTCGCCCTAACGGGCGATCACTGGACATCGGTAAGCAATCATAACTACCTGGGAGTCACCGCACACCTCATCGATAGAGGGTGGAAACTCAAGTCTTTTGCATTAACTGTGAGCAAAACTGTGACCCGCCATTATGCCAATGCATGCGCCGAGCAGTTTGATGCTGTGACAAAGGAATGGGAGATAGAAAACAAAGTGACAACAATAGGAACCGATAGTGCAAGAAACATGGTCGCAGCAACACGTCAGCTGCCTTTCGAGCACATCCCATGTACTGCACATATGCTGCAAAGAACCATCACAGTCTGCCTTGAGGACAGCAGCTTTGACACCGCCCTGGCAAAGTGCCGCAAAATAGTCGGGCACTTCAAGCATAGCCCTGCCAGTACAGAAGAACTGCACCAGCAGCAGACTGCCCTCAGACAAGCCAGAGAGCCCCTGGTTCAGGACGTATCCACAAGGTGAGCCTGTTTACTATCTATTGGGGTAATTGATTCTGGATAGTTTTCTTGCTCTTGATGTGTGTGTGAGTGAGTGTGTGTGGGTGTGTATGTTTGGTTCAGTGCAACTACTGTATGTACAGCATGCTGCTCAAAACTTACAGCCCCCCTGCAGGACTAATGCAGTTTTTGTTTTATTTTATTGAAAGATGGAATTCGACGCTCTCGATGATCTCACGATACCTGAGGAACCACGAGGCTGTGAATGCCACTTTGGCCACACAGAAGCACAAACTGGCCACACTGACCAACCTAGAGTGTGACAAACTACAGAAGCTGGAGGTTGTTCTTGAACCCTGCAAGTATGTCCCTCTCTCTCGTACGCGCATACACACACACACCCCTCACTTCGCCTCACCTCTCATTCTCTCACCCTTCATACACTCACCTCTCCCTCCCTCCCTCTCATACACCTCTCTGTCTCTCTCTCTCACACACACACACACCTCACCTCTTGCTCTCCCCCTTCATACACTCACCTCTCCCTCCCTCATACACCTCTCTCTGTCTCTCTCTCTCTCTCTCTCTCTCTCTCACACACACACACACACACACACACACACCCCTACCTCACCTCTCCTCTCATTCTCTCCCCTTCATACACTCACCTCTCCCTCCCTCCCTCTCATACACCTCTCTGTCTCTCTCTCTCACACACACACACACCTCACCTCTTGCTCTCCCCCTTCATACACTCACCTCTCCTCTCATTCTCTCCCCCTTCATACACTCACCTCTCCCTCCCTCTCATACACCTCTCTGTCTCTCTCTCTCACACACACACACATACCTCACCTCTTGCTCTCCCCCTTCATACACTCACCTCTCCCTCCCTCTCATACACCTCTCTCTGTCTCTCTCTCTCTCTCTCACACACACACACACACACACACACACACACCTCACCTCTCCTCTCATTCGCTCCCCCTTCATACACTCACCTCTCCCTCCCTCCCATACACCACTGTCTCTCATTCACTCACACACACAAACACACACGTCAGTAATGATGTGAGTTCATTATTGCCATATTTTTGTTCCACTGCAGATATGTGACCGAGCTGCTTGGAGGTGAGAGCTATGTTTCATGCTCTGTGGTGCTCCCCGCACTCTGCCATCTCAACCGGGTCATGGATCCCACTGATGAAGATCCGGGCTACATGATAAAGTTCAAGACCACCTTTTCAAAGAACATAGACGCACGCACGGCCAGCATCAACAACAGATGGCTGAAGGTGGCTACAGCCCTCGACCCGTGATTCAAGGACTTGAAGAGCATACACAGGAATGAGAGGGATGAGGTATGTGTGTGACTGAGAAGACCAGTGTTTTGCGAGTGCTTTGGTTAGAAAGTCCTATGCAACAAATTAATTTTCCCTCTTTTAAGGTGTGGACCTGGATTGAGGAGATGCTGCGAGGATCAGAAGCGGGACCTGCTGCCGCTCAACCCACAGAGGACAAGCCAGCAGCAAAGAAGAGCCTTCTCCTGCTGTCTTCAGACTCTGACTCGGACAAGGATGAGCAGGGGCCTCTAGCCCACTACAAAGCTGAGCCGTGCATTGGAATGCATGAGTGTCCACTGGAGTGGTGGGCAGCTCACGCAGGAGCTTATGGACAGCTGTCCTCTCTTGCTCGCAAATACCTGGCTACTCCTGCCACGTCTGTGCCATGTGAGAGACTCTTTTCACTCGCAGGTAACATCATACAAAAGAAGAGGGCAGCCTTACACTCAGACAATGTAAACAAGCTTGTTTGTCTGAGCAACTGGCTCAAGGAGACATAGAGTTGTCTGTTGTCAGATCCTGTAACGTTAGCTTGGGGTGGGTTTTTGATTTGAGGAGTTGATACTGTAGCCCCAGTTTCTCTTTTGGGTTTGAGTTGTTATGCCCCAGATATTGTAGCTTTTGATTTTTGTTAACCTCTCCTTCTAACCTCTAACTTCTCCTGACTTACCTGTTTGTCAGTTTG
This sequence comes from Lutjanus argentimaculatus, assembly GCA_034769285.1. Classification (NCBI taxonomy): domain Eukaryota; kingdom Metazoa; phylum Chordata; class Actinopteri; order Lutjaniformes; family Lutjanidae; genus Lutjanus; species Lutjanus argentimaculatus. The sequence continues at coordinate 715,557 of JAWZSL010000039.1, forward strand.
TTAGTTTGTCTCAAAAATCACCACACCTATTATCAGTTCATCTCATGCCATCCATGCACCCAACCTCAGCTTGTGGAAGTTTAGATTTAATTTTGTTCAAAAATCAATCATTTTGTCAATGTTAACATATGGGCACCGAACATATTTAAAAATTGTTCTGAAGTGTCAAGTTTCAAAACGCTGCCCTTCATTTTTCTCAAAAACATTGTTATAAAAAGATAATCTTAAACTTCCTGTAAACCAGAAACAGGAAGTGAAACAGGAAGTTTAGATTAGATTTAGATTTTTAGATTTTTCCTCTCATCAGGAAAACAATCAACAGATTGTAAAAATTTATGAAAGATGGACTGCAAATATAAATCTGACATTTTGCAGAATTTCTTTCACAGTCTTTTATTTTTTTAGGGGACCCAAATAAAATCTCCTGCGACCCACCCGTGGGTCACGGGCCAGTGTTTGTGAATGTTAAAAAAACGCATCAGTTTAGACACCATTTTAAACGCCTCATCTTGGCTGAGGTATCAGACACACACACACAGAAAAACAAATGATATCCAACCCTGGAGGTCACTGATCATCCTGTCAGAGTTCAGTCCAGTCAGCAACAGTACATAAGGTAGGGAGCTGATATTACTGCTGCTGGACAGTGAGGTGATGTGAACAACAGGATGTGTGAAAGCTCCTGATTTTAAAACACACCTGACAACTAGAGCTTGTTGTGAAATGTGGAGGTTTGTCAGAGGATTCATTTAATAATGTTTAAACATACTGTCCTCCCCCGGTGAGAGTATGGTAAGTGTAGACGTGATACAAAAACCTTCTTTGATCATGAAGCAAAATGTTACTCCACAACATTACCAACAACACTGAATGAGTTAGTTATCAGTTCTCTTACTTTGTGTCTGAGGGTCCAGGTTCATTACTGAACAATGGAGGTTCACCTTTGGACCAGTCACTCTTCAGAGACAGACAGCTGGACACTGGAGACTCTGCTCTGTCCTCCTCCTCCTCCACACAAACACTCATCTTCTGATCTGAACTCAGTCTGAGAGAAACAGAAACACTGACTGTGAGCTCAGAGCACAAGAATCAAGAAAAACAAGTTTGAACAACAGTCACACACAGAGCATAACAGAGGCACACACACACACACACACACACACACACACACACACACACACACACATGCACACACATACACACACACACACACACACACACACACACACACACACACATGCACACACATACACACACACATACACACACACACACACACACACACACACACACACCACACACAGTGTACAGTATAATAAACCAGCTCAGTTTTCTTTAAATCTGTTTCTTTTCTCAGGTTACAGCAGGTTTAATGTGAATTTTTCAGCCAATCAGGACTTTGTGTCCACAGCTGAATCAAACTGTTGACTTCATTCTAACATTTCTTTCCTCTACAGTCCACAGGGAGAAAACTGACTCACACACTTTGACAGTAAAATCATCTAAATGTTGTATTAACACTCACCCTGCCTCAGCCTTCAGTTCTCCTCCGTCTGCTCTGATCTGTTCACTCAAAATGGAGCCTGAACGTTCTGACTGAACTCTTTCACTTTCAGGTTCCCTCCCTGTTCTCATGCAGCCTACCTGGATCACCTGAGCAGTGTTGCTCCTCCCCTCTACATTTACAGGAAATCACTTTATCTGTGTGTGTGTTGTTACACATGATGTGTTTATGAGCGTCTCTCTTGACTTGAACAGACTGAATTAAAATGAGTTTTGGTCAAAATGTTGCTCGGCTGCTTCGACTCCACCACATCTCAGAGGGAAATATTCTACTTCTCTGAGAACTTCTTCCACCACCGAGTCAACTAGCTGACTGTACTGAGACACAGACCTGCTGGGAGCTAAATGCTAACATCAGCATGCTAACATACATCTCTCAAAAACAGATTACATACACAACATTATGACCTGCTGAGGTTGACATTTATTGCAGATCTGTTGTATTACATTACACTACAATATCTTTATCCAGGTCCACCTAATAAACTGGCAGGTACAGGGAGGTTTGATACTTTTAATACTTTAATAACACACACAGACCAATAACTCTGAACCATGTATGTACTCACTTTAGAACTGCTTATGCCTCTATATCACTCTTTCACTAACAGTTTTTTGTTTTTTTCTGGGGACCTGCTTTTTAAAAATGACAAACCATCGTGACCCAGTTCATAACAGGCCTTATTAATAAATGTTGGGAGAGTTAATTTGGGCATTAATGAACGTTCCTGACCATTGTTACTGCCATTTCCACATCACCACATATTATCTTGACACATGCATATACACATGAAATACTTAAAAAACTTCACTTCACACTTCAGCTGGTCTATCTAATAAAGGCATAAAAAGCCCTGTAGCACCCAATAATGTAATAATTTACTGAAAATGTAATAATGCCTGAAAATGTAATAAAATTTGCACTTAACTCAATCGAAAATGTAATAAAACCCAATAATGTAATAACTTGACCAATAATGTAATAAAATATTCTGGCTGATATTGTAATAACATTTTTACCGATAATGTAATACCTTATTACATTATTGGAGATTTATTACATTTTCAGGTGGGTCTTTTTTTTTAAAAAATGATAATGTAAAACTTGACACATAATGTAATATAGAGGTCTATATTTTGTGTTTTGAGAATCTAAGACTGTTAAATACACTGACTTTGAAACAAGAGAATAACTATTGCTTCCCTAAACATACTTTGCTCTCCACAGTTTTCCAACGAATCACTACCTCGTGAAAACAACCACAAACCAACAAAACAAATTTAAGTAACACTTCATTTGACAAGGGTGTGCATAAGTATTCAAAACACCAACACATTATTTAAAATTTGACATAAATATATCCTCTCATAAATGGTTATTATATCACTTTGAATGACGGGGCGGCATGGCTCAGTGGGTAGAGTGGCCGTCTTGTAACCGTTGCTGGTTCGATCCCGGCCTGCAGAGCTCATGTTGAGGTGTCCCTGAGCAAGACACCGAACCCCTAACCGCTCCTGATAGGTTGTGGTTAACGTCTTGCATGGCAGCTCTTCCACCATCAGTGTGTGACTGGGTGAATGTGATGTATAATGTAAAGCGCTTTGGGTATCGTTTCAGGTATAGTAAAGCACTATATAAATACGGACCATTTACCATCTTCCTCTAGCCTATGTCAAGTGATAGTGGTCAGCTGACATACCGTGAAATTTACCTCTATAAGTACAGGTTTAATAAAAATACACTGTGTAGTAGGCTGATCAGCGGGCGCTAACCCTGGGCGGAGGGATACGTGAGTTGGTTAGGTCCAAATAAAAACTGTGTTTTTTCCTGCACTTTGAGGGGCTGAGCATAATTTTATTATAGCGAACAATGGAACTGTGTATTTTTTTTCCGGTAAAACCTCTTTTAGGCCGCAAAAATAGGCCGTTTTTTTGGGACCATTCACAACACTGTATGTTGGAAATCTCTGAGCAGGACTATGGGCTGGCGTTGCTAATGGGAGGAGTGTGGAGAGTCTTCTACTGCAATTACGGTACTTAGGGGCTATTTGTAGCTCATACAACCCCACTTAAAAATAATGCTACTATCCCTTTAACCAAACAGCGGTGCCAGGCACGCACGCGCTCCAGCTGTGTCTGCAGCAGCTGATGAAAATAGAGGAGTTACTGTTGTGTGTTGGACAGAACAGACAAATATAAAATAAAACCACGCGTGTTCAGCAGTGTCTGCTGTTTCAATGTGTTTCCATATTTACAGACAACAGCAGATGTTGAGGCGCGGTGCGTAAAAGCGCACAGGCGCATAACGTCAGTCCGACTTCCCATTTCTCTGACCATGCATTTCTATAATTTTTCCGTCAATTAGTCCGACCTCTCATTTCTCCGACTTCCTAACCCTCTGCCTAACCCTAACTCTAACCATAATCATAACCCTCTGGTCAGAGAAATGGGCAGTTAGACTGACGTAGGCCTGTGCTCCTCAAAGCTCACATCTGATCAGTGATCAGCTGTGCGCATCCTGACAGACACACAGTGAGCAGTGAGATATCTTCATGCTATTTTTCCACAATCCATGTAAAAATCAACCTTACAGAGTCATCGTGGTTGTTTGGTACCCAATTCATCTTTTATGAAATTGTGTCATCATCTTCAGGCCTACTGTGAATACAGTGCAAATCCTATGGCGGCTGTTGAAAAAAAAAAAAAGCCGACCCGCTGATCACTAATAGGCCTATATGTTTGATGTAGGAAGATGGACTTAAAAATCAATATCTGAGTTTCGGAGTGGCGGTGCGTCGGAGCAGTGGGGTGTCGGAATGGGGGGGGTTCGGAATAGACGGGCGTCCCCATGGTGGTTCAACTTAAGCACTGGAGCTCGGTGGAAAAGGGGTGCTACAGCCTCGTCTCCCTATTTGTCTCAGCGGAGCCAAATTAATGATTAAATAAACAAAGAACCCCACCCCACCCAACCCCCCGGTCGGACAGTACCCACCGCCACAGATGCCTAAAAAACCTGTGGGAAACAATAGGCTAACTAACCTAAACCATTAGGCCTATAAAGTTTGAAAATTAATAATGATTGAAAAAATAAATTAATTAATAAAACTTGTGGTCCGTGCACCTGTGAACCACCTGTGAACAGACCACAGTGACAAAAAGGTTGGGAACCCCTGTCTTAAGCTATCTATAGAAGTAGCCAAGCCTTGGCTGAAGTGTCAAGAAGTTAGCATCAAGAACTAGGCTAATATGCAGTCACATGGTCAATAAAATTTATAATTTTTCAATTTTATTTCAATTGAAAATTGAAAAAATGTCTAAAGCCTACCATTACCCAACTATTATCAAACGTTATCACAGAAATCTGAAGGTATTGATGCTGAGACATTGCATACTCACTTACCAAATGGTCACATAAAGGGAGAAATGTCTCTCTTGGCTAGCCACCACCTGAAAGAGACCCTGATCGTGTTCTCCCTTGCAGGCCCTCTAGTGGCCAGGATGCCGGCGTCCAAGATGAATTAATACATCAAAAGCATCATTTATACAATATAGTGACTGTATAATGGCAAATCGTATATATATATATATATCGTGTATATATATATATATATATATATATATATATATATATATATATATATATATATATATATATAAACCCCAAAAATATATATAAACCCCAAAAGTTAAAAAATAACCAAGTCAGTTGTCATTATGTTTTGTCATTTTTATGCTGACATTTTTATTAAACCTGTACTTATAGAGGTAAATTTCACGGTATGTCAGCTGACCACTATCACTTGACATAGGCTAGAGGAAGATGGTAAATGGTCCGTATTTATATAGTGCTTTACTATACCTGAAACGATACCCAAAGCGCTTTACATTATACATCACATTCACCCAGTCACACACTGATGGTGGAAGAGCTGCCATGCAAGACGTTAACCACAACCCATCAGGAGCGGTTAGGGGTTCGGTGTCTTGCTCAGGGACACCTCAACATGAGCTCTGCAGGCCGGGATCGAACCAGCAACGGTTACAAGACGGCCACTCTACCCACTGAGCCATGCCGCCCCGTCATTCAAAGTGATATAATAACCATTTATGAGAGGATATATTTATGTCAAATTTTAAATAATGTGTTGGTGTTTTGAATACTTATGCACACCCTTGTCAAATGAAGTGTTACTTAAATTTGTTTTGTTGGTTTGTGGTTGTTTTCACGAGGTAGTGATTCGTTGGAAAACTGTGGAGAGCAAAGTATGTTTAGGGAAGCAATAGTTATTCTCTTGTTTCAAAGTCAGTGTATTTAACAGTCTTAGATTCTCAAAACACAAAATATAGACCTCTATATTACATTATGTGTCAAGTTTTACATTATCATTTTTTTAAAAAAAAAGACCCACCTGAAAATGTAATAAATCTCCAATAATGTAATAAGGTATTACATTATCGGTAAAAATGTTATTACAATATCAGCCAGAATATTTTATTACATTATTGGTCAAGTTATTACATTATTGGGTTTTATTACATTTTCGATTGAGTTAAGTGCAAAATTTTATTACATTTCAGGCATTATTACATTTTCAGTAAATTATTACATTATTGGGTGCTACAAGTCCAAAAATATAACTTCGAAAAAAAATAAAAATAAATGCATTTATGCATTAACAGGCCGTCAGCCCGTCATTTTTTTGGGTGTTTCTAAAACTCAAAGATTCAAGTTTTGTCTGAAGAAGAAAAGTAAATTATTTCAACAAAAAACATTATTAGCTGGTAAACTTCTTTAAAACTTTAGAGTTTGAGTTGGGCTCAAAACTCAAAAATCTATTAAAGTAAGTGGCCTTGAAATGTTGTGATTTTTACAGTGTAGAACATTTTAGCTGCTTCATAAATGAGACAAAATAAGAACATTTAGGTGGAATTAACAGGCTCTTATTTTTTCCTCTCATCAGGAAAATAATCAACAGATTTTAAATACTTTATGAAAGATGGACTGCAAATATAAATCTGACATTTTGCAGAATTTCTTTCACAGTCTTTTATTTTTTAGGGGACCCAAATAAAATCTCCTGCGACCCACCCGTGGGTCACGGGCCAGTGTTTGTGAACGTTAAAAAAACGCATCAGTTTAGACACCATTTTAAACGCCTCATCTTGGCTGAGGTATCAGACACACACACACAGAAAAACAAATGATATCCAACCCTGGAGGTCACTGATCATCCTGTCAGAGTTCAGTCCAGTCAGCAACAGTACATAAGGTAGGGAGACTGATATTACTGCTGCTGGACAGTGAGGTGATGTGAACAACAGGATGTGTGAAAGCTCCTGATTTTAAAACACATCTGACAACTAGAGCTTGTTGTGAAATGTGGAGGTTTGTCAGAGGATTCATTTAATAATGTTTAAACATACTGTCCTCCCCCGGTGAGAGTATGGTAAGTGTAGAAGTGATACAAAAACCTTCTTTGATCATGAAGCACAATGTTACTCTACAACATTACCAGCAACACTGAATGAGTTAGTTATCAGTTCTCTTACTTTGTGTCTGAGGGTCCAGGTTCATTACTGAAGAATAGAGGATGATCTCTGGACAGTCACTCTTCAGAGACAGACAGCTGGACACTGGAGCCTCTGCTCTGTCCTCCTCCTCCTCCACACAAACACTCATCTTCTGATCTGAACTCAGTCTGAGAGAAACAGGAACACTGACTGTGAGCTCAGAGAACAAGAATCAAGAAAAACAAGTTTGTTCAAGAGTCAAACACAGGAAGTAACACACACACACATTCACACACACACACACACACACACACACACACACACACACACACACACACACACACATACACACACACACACGCACACACGCACACACACACATACACACACACACACACATACACACACACGCACACACACACACACACACACACACACACATACACACACACCTCACACATACACACATACACACACACACACACACACACACACACACAGTGTACAGTATAATAAACCAGCTCAGTTTTCTTTAAATCTGTTTGTTTTCTCAGGTTACAGCAGGTTTAATGTGAATTTTTCAGCCAATCAGGACTTTGTGTCCACAGCTGAATCAAACTGTTGACTTCATTCTAACATTTCTTTCCTCTACAGTCCACAGGGAGAAAACTGACTCACACACTTTGACAGTAAAATCATCTAAATGTTGTATTAACACTCACCCTGCCTCAGCCTTCAGTTCTCCTCCGTCTGCTCTGATCTGTTCACTCAAAATGGAGCCTGAACGTTCTGCCTGAACACTTTCACTTTCAGGTTCCCTCCCTGTTCTCATGCAGCCTACCTGGATCACCTGAGCAGTGTTGCTCCTCCCTCTACATTTACAGGAAATCACTTTATCTGTGTGTGTGTTGTACACATGATGTGTTTATGAGCGTCTCTCTTGGCTTGAACAGACTGAATTAAAATGAGTTTTGGTCAAAATGTTGCTCGGCTGCTTCGACTCCACCACATCTCAGAGGGAAATATTCTACTTCTCTGAGAACTTCTTCCACCACCGAGTCAACTAGCTGACTGTACTGAGACACAGACCTGCTGGGAGCTAAATGCTAACATCAGCATGCTAACATACATCTCTCAAAAACAGATTACATACACAACATTATGACCTGCTGAGGTTGACATTTATTGCAGGTCTGTTGTATTACATCACACTACAATATCTTTATCCAGGTCCACCTAATAAACTGGCAGGTACAGGGAGGTTTGATACTTTTAATAGTTGAATAATATTGAAACTGATCAGCTGACGCTCCAAATACACACCTGCTGTTTGTCTTCTTGGTCCTCAAACATCAAGAGGTTGATCCTCAGTCTGACAGGCCTTTTACAGTTACATCACTATACATTAATGCAACAAGTACCTGGACACGTCTGTGTCACGTACATCATTAGACATTAACCAGGACGGACAGGTCAGGGTGTGTATCTGCTCAGCTTTCCTCTCTGTAAGTTGGAAAGAGCTTCTTCTTTTTAAATTAAATTTACAAAATTAATACAACCATTGGGACACAATCAAATTCAATTTCAGAAATATCAGCAAAAATCATAAAACCTGGTAGCTATCACTATAAATAACATCATGACATTACAATGTTAACTGGCATATAACAAATAATTAATTCTTATTAATAATATAGAACAAAGAAAGTGACCAAAAGATCCATATTTCATTGCTTCAACAATTATAAACACAGAAAATCACAACACTAATCTACATTTTTGTCTCATAACTTATTAACTACATCAGATACAGCACTGTGTTGTTGCCATAGAAACCAGAGCAGCTAGGCTCATGTAGCTAGACTGGTGTTAGCCGATAACAGAAGATTCAAAAACAAAAGAAAAACAAGTTCATCAGCTGTCAGGGTGTAAATCTGTTCTCCTGACAGAGATGAAAAAGGTTATAATTCATTTTAAAGTAGCGTTTGTACAGCGGGGTTGTTCAGCTAACGTTAGCTTCACAACGGACTCAGCACTGTAACGGTAGCCCAACGTCTCAGAATATAATTCATTAAAAAACTGTTTAATGATCTCACATATTGACAGGATTTACACAGATTGAAGCTGATATGGTATAGCACAAGATACAACCATTAAAACACGCAAGTATCACATATATTGGACTAAAAATACTATTTATCAGGAAGCATCAGTTAACGCGGCTTAACTCTCTGTCAGTTGGAAAGAGCTTTGAGCACGTGCACACACACACACACACACACACACACACACACACACACACACACACACACACACACAAAATAAATAAATAAATAAATAAACAACAAACAGCAGATTGATCACTAATCAATCACTGATGCTGTCTGTCCTCTTAGACTGATTAAAAAGATTAAAATGACTAAATTGGTCACTAAAGATACCTGGGTGTCCACACAAATAAAGTCTCTGAGTGTGAAACAGTGCAGAGTGAAACATCATGCTGTTCACAGACAGCAGCTCTCATCTACTCCTTTACTGGCTGCTCCTTCACTGAGAAACTCCACCAGACTTCAGTCCTGGTCTTCATCATGATGGTAAAAACTCTGCCCCTCTGATCATCTCTTCTGTCAATCACACTGAGTTTCACATTTGATTTTATACAGAAACATTCACCATCATTTAATGTAATGAATGTATATTTTTTGGTGATGTACGGTTTGTTGTTTTTCTAGATTCTGATCAGAGCGTTTTTTTCTCTCTGTTTTTCTTTGATGTGTCAAATTGCAGCTTTACAACACAACACACACACAACAACACTGTTACACACACATTTTACCACACTGATCAAATTCTGTTGTGGTTTAATTTATTCTAATAACTGGATCACCTGCCTTCAAGACTGTTAAATTAACCAAAACCACGTACTGCAAAAATCACTTGCTTTTATCTCTTTTTCTTATTTTGTGTTTTGATTGAAATCAAAGCTGAAAAAGCAGCTGATGATGTTTCTCATGACGACCAAATCATGTGATTCAAAACACCATCAGCTGTTCTCAGATGTGAGACGAGCTCCAATACTCCATCACATCTGAGGAGCTTTTTCTGTATGTTGTAGTTTTATCTATTTTAGCTCATTCTAAAATCAGCAACTTCACTCGCACTGAAGAAAACTTTTACTTAAAAAATGTTGAAATTCAACTAGTTTTTTAAAAAAAGAGAATCACAGAGAAGCTCATTAATCTGCTGCTGTGGTCCAATCAGAGCAGTTTAAAACTCTTATTTTCCTCCTTCTAATGTAATCTGTGAGAAATGTTTCAGACAGAGAAAAGATGCTCAACACTTTGGAGAACAGCAGTGAAGTGCAGAGGGATTAGTTGCTGTGATGGATCACAGACTGTAAAGTGTTTGGAAACAGAAACAGACTGAAATGTTACAGTCAGAATGACACACTGGCAGAGGGAGGATGTAACAAAGTACATTTACTGATGTACAAAAGTACAACAACCAGGATGTTTTACTTTCCTGGAGGCTTTTTACCTTTCCACCACAACATCCAAGAGGGAAATATTGTACTTTTTACTCCACTACATCTGTCTAACAGCTGGATTTGCTTCTTATTTTGCAGATCAGAATATATCACTGTTTTCCAGATATTCCTGGGATTCCTCACCTCCCCTACACTTCCCAAAGTCCTGTCTCCCTGGTTGATTTTCTCCTTCATGTCTCTCTGAACATCGTTTTTTTATTGTCCAACTTCTAAAGTCCACAGGAGCAAAGATGCAAGTTGATTAAGATGTTGAAACACTCATTTGAATGACATTTTCATCAGTGAGCCTAATGAGCAGCAGTCAGTGGTGTGAAGACAGCTTTCTGTCATGAACCAGAGAGGACCCACACGCAGAATCACAGGGCAGAGGCAAAAGTAGCACAAAAACTGAGATTTTAGTGAGGTTTTTGGGCAGAGCAAAGCACAGGCCACTCCAGGAGTCAAAACCACAAATCAAGATAATCAGGCAGAGGTACAAACCAGGTAAGCAGGCACAGGTCAAAATACAAAAGACAAAACATACAAACAGGCAGGTTATGATGCAGGCAGGAGCACAAACTACAATCTGACAAAAACAAAGGCAAACTGACTGAGCAGGCTGGACACTGATTGGCTGGCAATCAATACAGGGGGCGTGCCAATGGGTGTGGATGGTTGTACTGGCGGTAAAAGCTGATAGGTGCTGACTAGAGAATGAGCAGAGGGCTGTGTGCAGGAGGAGCAGCAGGAGGATGGGGTTAAGAGGAGCAAGAAGCTCCAGCAGAGTTCATGACAGCTTTCAAAACTGTTTCTGCCCTGGGTCTGACCTCTGCAGGGTGCACTACATGTGCTGTAGGTTTCACCAGTGTGAAATCATCAGAAAACAATGAACTCAAAATTTTGTGTGTTTGTGTTCATTAAATGTCTGGATGACAAAATTCAAACCTTTTTATTGTCTGATCATGTATATGAAGTGTTGCATATTGTCACAAATGAGCCTATAGATGAGACAAAAGTCATTTTCTTTTCTCTCCTTTTCTTTTTAAATAAATGAAAACAAAGTAAAACTTTGATTGTGTCTGATGAAGTTATTTTGTTTTTGATTGATATCAGAGCTTATGGTCTTTCTAATAACCACCAAATCATGTGATTAAAAACAACATCAGCTGTTTTCAGACCGACGTCAGCTGGCAAACATCCAAATACCCCGTCACATGTGAGACAGTTATAAGATCATTTAAGGGTTGAGGAGCTGAGTTACACTAAGTGATTCTAGTTTGAAGCCGTTGGATTGAAAGGACTGGATGTCAGCTACAATTTGTGCTGTAAAAATTAAACAAAAAATACAAAACACACATTTGTGTGGCCTGTGGCCTCAGTTGTTGTGGTTATATTTTGGATTGTTGTGTTTGAATTGTATATATTTCCTTGCCTTGCTGTGTTTTTTTAGTTGCATTGATAAAAAACAATGATGAGTCCTGGACTCGCTCTTGCACCACATTATGAATAATAAACCTGCCTTGGTCACAGATTCAGCATTAACCCTTTCAGTCCCAGGCTGATTTTTAAACTAGCTCCACATGTGGATTACTACTTTTTTCAGGATTACCAGGGTTATGTGAATTTTAATTTTACAATTCTGGATATGTCAAATATGATAAGATCTTAATCAATAACTTGTCAGCGACATTTGTGAGTGTTTTGGTGGAACTGACAGTAAGTTTGGACTCACAATAAGATTATGAACAATAAATAACATGGATGACACTTTAAAAAGTACAAGAATAAACCTTTAATACAGATTTTCTTCAAGTCAAACTATGTTACAAATGTTTGTGAATACATAGAGGTCAAGGGTCCTTGTCAATAAAACCTCACACTGAGAGGAGGAGCAACACTTGGTACATTTCTGCCAACAAAAGTGAGTTGGAGCGACAGCAGAGCTGCAGTCGAGACAAGTTTCCCCCTGAAGAAAAATTCAACTGAATCCATCAGGTTTTAATCAACAAAACAGAAAAAATCTCCTCTTCCAAACACTGGTGAGTACACTGACCTACAGAGACAAAATTTAGTTAAAACCTCAATCTGACTTTTTCTTTTCACATGTTTTATTATAAAAGTAACATTTACACCATAAGAAATGTGTCATTTTAAATAAAGACATGCTCATTTTGTCAGAACTATAAAAACATGTTAAAAACAAAACCACAGTGACTCTGTTTAGTTAAAGTTACACAGTTTAGCCTTAACTTTAGCTAATTTATTGAGTTTATATGATTTTCTTTTTTTCTGTAATTTTGATTTTCCAACATCTTAGTAACTGAGGTTGTTGTAAAACATACATATATACAGAAATAGCTAAATCCAATAGCAACAAAAAAAGAAACCAGATTTAAATTACTCCGACTAAAAACTAAAAGCCCAGATTAGATGCCCTTTGGACTGTCTAATAATATCTGATTTCATGTGACAGTTTCTTTTATTGGCTATAAAAGCAGGAAAGTGACATTTTACAACATATATGACTGTTTGTTAGGCTGCCTCACCTTCAAATCTTTCTTCTCATGTTCATTGTTTCTGTAGTTACTGCTGTCTGCCTTTGTGAAGCAGTACAGCTGATAATATGTTCTGTGTTTCAACAACTGGTATGAGTGCAAAACCTGCCTGACCTCTGCTCAGACATGAGCTCCATCTGTGGCTGTGAGGGCTGTGGAGAGAAACAGTTACAGGTTTCCTGCAGTCCAGAGCAGCAGCTTCTTCTGCACGTTAAATAAAGACAAATACTGGATAAATATATCACAGAAAATTATAATAAATTTGTTCAGTATTTTTAAAAAAGTGTAGTCAACATTAAACATATTTCCTCTATATCAACCATGTGCAGCAGTATTATCATATTATTTAATATACAATAAATTATGATTTTAACAGAAACCAGGGAGTTTGGGATGTTATCATTGCATTACAACTTGATTAATGCTCCCCTTGTGGTTTTTTCTGTTTCTCACACTATCTTACATGCTAATATTCCTCGAACAAGAAACCTGTCTGATGATGAGCGAGTTTACATCATGTTTGTTTGTTTGTTTGAGTCGAGATATTTGAAAGGTTGAATGAAACTTGTTTCATTTTATTTCTGGGTCTGATTATTTTATTTTCTTGTTTGTTATTTGATATGTGAGATGCAGGGACACAAACAAAGTCTTCTTTCTGATCACCGGGAGAAGGTTAAAAAACACTGTGTTCCAGTTCTAGTCTTTGACTGACTGACTTTGTTTTTGGAACTTTAATGGGACAGTTTATTCCAAATTCAAAAATACATATTTTTCCCCTGACCTGTGCCGAGTGCTATTTATCCATCTGAATAGTTTTAGTGAGAATTTCTTTCTAGTAGACAGAAATAGTTCTGGTAGATTCATCTGCAGAAGGAACAGGGTGGATTATCTTCAGTAACTGGGTCATAACTTTTGGAAAGAGACACTGGTTTTAAATTTTTCAAATGTATTTTTTCTCTGTGTTTTGAGCACCACAAGCTGAGTGCCATTTAGTTTAATTAGTATTGGAGAGAAGGCAGACATCTCCACAGCTCATATCTCCAAAACTTTGCAGCTCACACCAAAAGAATCTAGATGGATAAATAACACCACATGCCAGGGGAATAATATCTATTTTTGATTGGGGTACCTGATAAATATACCGATCAGACATAACATTTTGACCACTGACAGGTGAAGTGAATAACACTGATTATCTCCTCATCATGGCACCTGTTAGTGAGTGGGATATATTAGGCAGCAAGTGAACATTTTGTCCTCAAAGTTGATGTGTTAGAAGCAGAAAAATGGACAAGCGTGAGGATTTGAGCGAGTTTGATAAAGGCCAAAGTGTGATGACTAGACGACTGGGTCAGAACATCTCCAACACTGCAGTTCTTGTGGGGTGTTCCTGGTCTGCAGTGTCAGTATCTATCAAAAGTGGTCCAAGGAAGGAACAGTGGTGAACCAGCGACAGGGTCATGGGTGGCGAAGGCTCATTGATGCATGTGGGGAGCGAAGGCTGGCCCGTGTGGTCCGATCCATCAGACGAGCTACTGTGGCTCAAACTGCTGAAGAAGTTAATGCTGGTTCTGATAGAAAGGTGTCAGTATACACAGAGCATCACAGTTTGTTGCGTAAGAGGCTGCATAGCTGCAGATCAGTCAGGGCGTCCATGCTAACCCCTGTCCACCGCCGAAAGCGCCAACAATGGGCACATGAGCATCAGAACTGGACCATGGAGCAATGGAAGAAGGTGGCCTGGTCTGATGAATCACGTTTTCTTTTACATCACGTGGATGGCCGCGTGCGTGTGTGTCACTTACCAGGGGAACATATGGCACCAGGATGCACTGTGGGAAGAAGGCAAGCTGGCAGAGGCAGTGTGATGCTTTGGGCAATGTTCTGCTGGGAATCCTTGGGTCCTGCCATCCATGTGGATGTTACTTTGACATGTAACCACCTACCTCAGCATTGTTGCAGACCATGTACACTCTTTCATGGAAACGTTATTGCCTGATGGCAGTGGCCTCTTTCAGCAGGATAATGCGCCCTGCCACAAAGCAAAAATGGTTTTGGAATGGTTTGAGGAACACAACAACAAGTTTGAGGTGTTGCCTTGGCCTCCAAATTCCCCAGATCTCAATCCAATCGAGCATCTGTGGGATGTGCTGGACAAACAAGTCAGGCCTCGAAACTTACAGGACTTAAAGGATCTGCTGCTAACGTCTTGGTGCCAGATACCACAGCACACCTTCAGAGGTCTAGTGGAGTCCATGCCTCGACAGGTCAGAGCTGTTTTGGCAACAAAAGAGGGACCTACACAATATTAGGCAGGAGGTCAAAATGTTATGCCTGACCGGTGTATGTTGGGACTGGATGAACACAGTCTTTCATTTGGTTCTATTATTGTGGAAATCAGGGGCGCAGTAATGAGGGGAACAGTGGAACTAAGTACCCAGGGCCCCAACATGTGGAGGTGGATCTCAGAGCAGGTCAGACTGCAGCACTGACAGTCGTCTCCACTGGTTGTGATTCCTCTGTCAGTCAGTGCTGGATGAAGCTCTCCTCTCCACTCCACCTCCCAGTAACACGGCCCAGTCAGAGCCTCTCCACACACAAGCTGCTGCTGCTTCAACCTCTGTGGATCATCAGGACACAGCTGATCCTCTCAACACAAACTCCTTCATCATCAAACACTCAGACTGAGATCACCACCACCTCCATCTGATGAGAGAAGCAGACAGACAGCAGGAGTCATAAATCAGTGTTTACAGAGACTCTTCTTCATCACATCCAGTATAAAGAGCAGCAGGACTTCAGTCCTGTTCAGAGCACAAGTGGAGCGCTGTGGAGCGGAGCTGCTTCCTTTCAGCTCTCATGTTAACGTGTTGGAGTCAACACACTGAGCTGGAAGCTCACAGACCATCAGGTCTGTTGACTCTGCAGATTTCACTCAAGTACACAGTGGAAATAACCTGCTGAGAGTCCCTGAACGCATCATGACTGCAGAAACACAGAGACGTTCACTGCTCACTTTAATGATGGATTTACTGCTGTTAAGAGTTCAAAGCTGTTAAAAACCAGAGTCTCACTTTGAATATTTCATTTACTTTTGAAATATTAACATGATAAACATGTGAATATTCAAAATATTTGGACCAAACAAAAGACACATGGACAATATATATATTTATGATGTTAAAGGTCCTACATGTTCATACAAAGACTGAAGACAAATCATCAGCTGTGGTTACTGGACTTCAGCAGGTTCTGGTCTGTACAAAGACCACATGGGTACTAAATGTAACCATGGTTCTATGAAACAAGAGCCAGTGATTTGCAGGCTTCAGTCAGACTGATCTGAGAGCTGTGACAAAGATGAACTGATCAATTGTTTAGTGTTGAAACAAACACTTTGAGATCCTGAAGCCTGTCACCGTTCTCCTCTCACAGCTTCACTGAGGAAAAACAGGAAATACTGGATCTTTACTTTGATTCAAACTGTGTTTACTTCAATACTGCTGAAACCAGCATGGACTGACTCCGCCCCTCTACTGACCTCACAGTCTCCAGTCGACAGTGTGGACTCTCCACAAGATCACACAGCAGCTTCACATCTGAATCCTTCAGGTTGTTGAATCGCAGGTCCAGTTCTGTCAGATGGGAGGGGTTGGACTTCAGAGCTGAGACCAGAGAAGCACAGCTGATCTCTGACAAACTGCAGCCCCACAATCTGAATTAAGAATAAATGATGAAGATAAAAATCCATTTATAATCCAATCAGATGTGTTGAGGTTTTAAATGTGCAGCTCAACATTACTATGTCCTAATCAATGAACTTTTCTCTAAAATGAGCAGAGTGACTTTGTCATTGTGTTATTGTGGATCATCATAATGTCAGCCTTCTACACACATCATCCAAATGTCAGCACAACATTCACACACCTATTCATGTCAACACACATTAATAACATGCTGCTGATCTCAGACCAGTCTGGAATAATCATCAAATCAGACATGTTGTTACTTTCACTTTCATTCTCTTCTGTTTCTTCTGATTCAAACAATCATGTGTCATTTGATGAAAAATACACAGATGTTTTCTGGACAATTTCAAAATGATCAATATGAAATAAATCAGACTTTATGAAATAAAAATTAATCAAATCAAGTCCTGAACTTTACCAACATGTTTAACAGCTGTCCCAGCACTTCTGCTGCTCTCATTTCAAAGCACAGATGTGGACTATCTTCATCACCACTGTCATCTTCATCAACACACAGCTGACTGACTGTGAGCTTCATCCTCATCATCTTTAGAAGTCAGCAGACTGACATGAATGTTGTCTTCCTCTTAAATGGAAGCTGCTACCTTATTATTTATGCTCCTGTTTACTGGTCGAGTCACAACACAAAGTGACATCATTTTCTGACAGGAAGCATCATCACATGTTGAAGTGTTGCCTGTCGTTGGTGACACATCAGACACCAAACTTCAAACACCTGACTTTGGAAATATGCTTCACACACTGTGTGTGTGTGTGTGTGTGTGTGTGTGTGTGTGTGTGTGTGTGTGTGTGTGTGTGTGTGTGTGTGTGTGTTTATGTATCAGTTCCAGTAAAATACTGTGTTGTGAAGGTTTTGTATAAAAAGACCTTCCTGAACATGTGTTGAACTTGTTTGACTTTTTTGATTTATTGATGTCTCACATGGAAACAAAAATGATAAATGTTGATTTAATTTGGCAGCACATTGAAGGATAAATCCTACAGTTTCCTTAATAACATGAATCCACTTTGACTTCAGACTAAATTCACAGATAAACTGTTCAGACTGACAAACTTTCAAAAAGAGCTGTTGTGATTTGTGCTGAAACAAACCCAGAAAACAAGAGAACTGAAGGACATTTAAAACTTCTCTTGTGGATTTCATTTTGGTAGATATACACTGTACAAGAGCAAAATACATGAACTGACCTCAGACTCTTCAGTCCACAGTGTGGACTCTCCAGTCCAGCTGACAGAAGCTTCACTCCTGAATCCTTCAGGTCGTAGTTGAAGCTCAGGTCCAGTTTTGTCAGATGGGAGGGGTTGGACTTCAGAGCTGAGACCAGAGAAGCACAGCTGATCTCTGACAAACTGCAGAACCTCAATCTGAATAAAGAATAAATGATGAAGATAAAAATCCATTTATAATCCAATCAGATGTGTTGAGGTTTTAAATGTGCAGCTCAACATTACTATGTCCTAATCAATGAACTTTTCTCTAAAATGAGCAGAGTGACTTTGTCATTGTGGATCATCATAATGTCAGCCTTCTACACACATCATCCAAATGTCAGCACAACATTCACACACCTATTCATGTCAACACACATTAATAACATGCTGCTGATCTCAGACCAGTCTGGAATAATCATCAAATCAGACATGTTGTTACTTTCACTTTCATTCTCTTCTATTTCTTCTGATTCAAACAATCATGTGTCATTTGATGAAAAATACACACAGATGTTTTCTGGACAATTTCAAAATGATCAATATGCGGGGACAAGATGACGTCGTAGAGGAAACGCCGCGCTTCATTGAGCTCTAGTGATATTTGCCAAATTATCCGATAATTTCTCACATTCGCCAAGTGAAAGTGCCATATTTCACAGTGGGAGTGACTCTATAATGACTCTTGACGATTACTTTTCGAAAATACCTGACAGTATGACCAGAACCAAGAAAAAAACAACCATAAGCATACTTGCTCACAAAACTGAGGAGCAGAGTGAGGATGCTAACACCATGGAAGCAGGTGAAGACGAGGACGCTAGCAGCAGCAGTAGCATCGACCCAAACATTCTCCAGCAATGGACAGAATAACCGACAATATCACAAAGGTTATTGATGCTAAAGTTGACACAGTACTTGCTGCTATAAGGGACCAAACCACCCAAATACAAGCGCTGGGGGTCTGGGTCAGCGAGGTGGAGGGCAGAATAACAAGTGTGGAGAGTACGATGGAGTCGTTGCAGGCTAAAGTGGCAAAACTAGAGAAACAAGTGAGTGGGATGTTGGAGCACATTGACGACTTAGAAAATCATGGTCGCAGATGTAATCTACGTTTGGTTTGGGCTGCCTGAAGGCACAGAATGGACAGATCCTGTGAATTTCAAGGAGAAATGGTTACCTAACTACCTTAAAATCACAACCAAAACTGGAAGGAACAAGCTGGACCGTGTACACCCCTCCCTCAGACCAAAACCCTGTCCCAAACAACGTCACAGAACCATTATTATGAAGTTTCACAACTTCACCGACAAGCAATGCATTATGAATGCAGCCCGCTGCCTCGGTGTGGAACCGGACCAGCCCCGCGCGTACAGGACCAAGGATTTCTTTTTTCAACGATTATTCAGCGGCAGTGGTTAAGAAACGCAAGGCCTTTTGATGAGGCGAAGAATCGGCTAAAGAAGATAAATATTGACTATGCACTGATGTACCCTGCAACACTGAAGGTGACTGTTAATGGCACAGAGAAGCGGTTTGACACACCTGAGGCAGCCGCGGCTTTTGTGGACTCGCTTGGATAAACTGTCAGGAGCAGCATGTGCACTATCGGAGGAAAGTTTTCTTTTTTTCTGTCATGATCCGTTTCTTGGTCAGGGACTATCAGAAACTGAGATAACTGAAGCTATGTGAGTACCCACATAATCTCATCACTTGATCCTTTTTTTTTTTTTTTTTTTTTGATAATACAACTCGCCAGGTGAAGCTATGTTATAGCGCTGTGTGCGAAATGGAGCTTGTGTTATTTTCTATGGTTAGGAGTGAGTATAGCGCTTGGGTGATCTATCGGCTGTATGCCGTGGATGGAGAAAGACTGAAGCTCCCTGCGTGTTCAGTAGGGACATTCCCCTTTTTTCCTTATACCTAGTTCATGTGTATGTTGTTTTGTATTTGATGTTCTTACACAGCTCATGTATTGTATTTTGGAGTGCTATGGGATATTTGAAGATCTGCGTTTGCATTAGAAGTTTAAATTAATGACAAATAAGCTTCGGCTGTGTACTTGGAATGTACGAGGGATCCACAATCATATAAAACGCCGGAAATTCCTTACTTTCCTTAAAAAAGAAAATATAGGTATTGCTCTGGTGCAAGAAACCCATCTTGATGACAAAGAACATTTGAAATTACAACAGGGAATATTTGGACAAGTTTTCTTTTCATCATTTACATCTAGAAGCAGGGGTGTGGCTGTACTTATTAGACAGACTCTGCATTTTAAAGTGGTTGATTGTACTAAAGATAAGAATGGTTGATATGTTTTAATTAAAGGTATTTTACAAGGGCAAGATTATTGTAATAATGAACGTTTACTTTCCACCGGCTCACCCAGCAGATTTCCTTACTAAAATATTTTTAGACCTTGCAGAAGTGACAGCTTATACAATAATAGTGGGTGGCGATTTTAATTGTATGTTAAATCCACTTATTGATAGATTTCCACACAGCACTATGGCCCCCTCTCCCCAAGCAAATGCTCTTCATGCCATATGTAAGGATCTTGGATTTGATGATGTATGGAGAAGTCTGCATCCCTCTAACAAAGAGTATACTTTCTTTTCTGCACCTCATGGATGCTGGACTAGAATTGATTACTTTTTTGTACCCAGATCCGAATTACACACAGTTTCGTCCTGTAGCATAGGCAGTATAATAATATGTGATCATGCCAGTGTGGTTATGGATATAAAACTCAAGGCTACAATGAATCAGCTCTGACTCTGGAGACTTAACTCTCTTATTCTGAAAGACAATGCTTTTACATCTCATTTTTCCACAGAATTTAAGGCATTTTTGTCCGTCAACAGAAAATCATCGAATAATCCCTCAATTTTATGGGAAACTTGCAAAGCTTATGCAAGAGGGTTGATCATATCATATTCCGCAACTAAGAGGCACCAAAAATTGGAAAAACAAAAATGTTTAGAGAGTAAATTGTCAAGTAAAGAAAAAGAGTATATTGGCTCTCTATCACCCACCTAATCTCAGATCAGCTATAAATTGTATTCTTACTAAAGACGAGGAAAAAAGAATTAAGTATACTAAACAAGGGTTTTATGAATATGGAGATAAAACTGGGAAATGTCTCGCATACCTTGTCAAAAAACGAATAGAGTCCCAGTCTATAGCAGCTATTGCTGATGATAAGGGCAACAAGGTATATGAAAACAAGTTGATAAATGATTGTTTTAAACATTTTTATACAAATCTGTATTCTTCTGAACACACAGCTGATGCTCCTCAATCAATGGAAGACTTTTTTGCTCAGATGATCTTCCAACATTATCAGAAAAACTGAAAAGTCTTCTCAATGGCCCCATTACAAGAGATGAAGTAATTAATGCCATTAAAAAACTCCTGTTCTGTTGTGAATTTTATAAGGAGTTTCAGGACTTACTTTTAGAACCGTTACTTGAAATGTTCAATCATTCATTCTGTACTGCAGAATTACCACAGACTCTTAAAGAGGCTAATATATCACTCATATTAAAGAAAGGGAAATGCCCTGAGTCCTGCTCATCTTATAGACCGTTAGCTCTCTTAAATGTGGACCGAAAGTTGCTTTCAAAAATTCTGGCAATGTGTTTGGAAGGTGTTTTACCCTTACTAATTAAAGAGGACCAAACCGGTTTCATAAAGGGCAGAAGCTCAGCTAACAATATTAGACATCTCTTTAATGTTATTCAGGCCTTTAAACAAAAATCTATAGACGGTCTGGTGCTTTCTCTGGATGTAGAGAAAGCATTCGACTGAGTCGAGTGGTCTTTTTTATTTTACACATTGGAAAAATTTGGTCTTGGTAATAATTTTATCAAATGGGTTAAAATCATTTATAATGACTGTCTGGCTACTGTTTTGACGAATGGGTTAAGCTCAAACTACTTTTGTACACATAGAGGAACTAGACAGGGCTGCCCTCTGTCGCCTCTCCTATTTACATTGGCCATTGAGCCGTTGGCAGAGACCATAAGAAGGACGTCCTCTATTCGTGGATTACAGATTGGGGAGGTATGTCATAAAATAACTTTGTATGCTGATGACGTTTTAGTGTTCTTATCTGACCCTGAGACCTTCAGTTCCAGCTCTCGTTAAGATTAACACGTTTGGTAAATTTTCTGGTTATAAGATTAACTTAAACAAATCAGAGGCTATGCCCCTGGGTTCTCTTACCACCATACTGTAGTGGTAAATTCTAGTAAGGGTGTTTCTCTCAGGATGTTTATTATAGCAGAGGTATTTTACCTTGGGAAGTCTAGTGAGGGTGTTTCTCCCTAAAGGTATTTTTCTGTGGCTGATTTTGACCAGTGAAACACATGACTTATCGGGTGACACACCATAAGTCAACTGTCAAGGGGAAATTAGTTGGGAAGAATTATGTGACCTTTGATTTACTTTGTTTTTAAAAAAAAAAATACATGATTAAACCACACAAACTTAAGGGAAGTAGATTTTTGTTGAACACTGAATTAGAAAAGGTCTAGAAACAGGGAAAAATGATATACCAATATGTTTGAAAGTGATCCAAAATATTCAAAAGAGGAGGAGACTCTTTAGAGCCTCCAAATAGTATATAAACAGGTGCAATGAGTTTCTTTTTTTAGTCTAACCCCGGGATTGACTCAGGCTTGTTGATTTTTCCATGTCAGAGAAATCAATAAACTTTGTATGGCTGAACTTACTACTCCTTCAGTGATTTTTCCTTCTATGATATGGACTTTGAAATAAGAGTAAAAACTGAAGATTTTTAACAAGGTTGATAAGGTGTTGTGGCATCAAGCCCAGACCTTACGAGCCCACATCTGAAACTTTTTGACACGACAATACCTAATACTATACCATCCTTTCCTTTCAAATGGTCTCCCTCGGGATTTGTCTATTTAGGTATTTTTGTTACCCCATCATGTAATCAGTTACACAAAGCCAATTTTGTTGGAACTCTCTCCCCGTTTCCTGGTTAGGATGCATGGCCCTGATAAAAATGAATGTATTGCCTAGGTTGCTTTATCCCATTCAAATGATTCCTATATTGTTTTTTTTTTTTGAAAAGGGTTCTAAAAGACTTGAATGGCTGGCTCAGCTCTTTCATATGGAATAAACGTAAACCTAGACTAAAGATGGCGGTACTGCAGCTGCCAGGGTCTGTGGGTGGTTTAGATTTGCCAAATATTAAGGTATATCAACTGTGTGCTCACTTGAGATTTATATCTGAATGGGTAAAAAATGAAACTTCCTCTATATGGCTGGATGTTGAAACTTCATTATCGAAATGTAGATTACAGGATTTATTATTTTTCAAGAATTTCAAGAACGTAAGAGATAATTGTGCCAACCCAATAACAATCAATACGTTAAAGGCATGGCGGTCAGTCCGTCGTCTAGAGGGGGGATTCAGATTAACTTCCACATTTACCCCAATAACTAACAATCCTGAATTTTTGCTGGTTTCCAACAGTGGGCTAAAAAAAATGTTAAAAAATTGGGAGACTTGTTTTCAAATAATAGTCTGATGTCATTTGAGCAACTGAGAAAGGAATACCAACTCACAAAACAAGATTTTTATCGTTTTCTACAAATAAGGCATTATATTACCAAGAGTACGACTCTTATAGAGCATCCTGAGATATCTACTGTTGAGAGAATGCTGTTTTCAACAACCACAGAAGGTGTCTTTGAGTTCATTACATAATGTAATGAGTGGTATGTCTCCTGTGAGTGCACAGAGAACTAAAGATATGTGGGAGAAGGAATTGTCAGTGACTATTGATGAACAGACATGGGAGGATATTTGGAATCAAGCCAAAACCATATCCATCTGTACTCGGACAAAAGCGATCCAATTAAAAAATTATACATAGAATATATATATCCCCTAGTCGCAAGCATTCTTTTGACCCCTCACTTTCTCATCTGTGTCTCAAATGTAAAACCGAAATAGGTACCTTGACCCACTGCCTATAGACATGTTATAAATGACAGAGATATTGGTCTGAAGTGTTATATGAAATGGAGAAAATATTTAATAGAGATTTAGAAATGGATCCAATGTCTTTGATTTTAGGTCTCCCAAGCAGAAATATGACTAACGTAGCCAGCAAAAGGCTATATAACGTTCTCACATTTGCTGCTAGAAAAAATATATTATTACAGTCGATTAATGATGAGGGCCCTTCTGTTAATGGTTGGCGAAAATTCATATACGAGTTTGTCCCTTTGGAATATCTTACATGTATTTTACATGCCAAAGTAGATCATTTCTACAAAATATGGCAGCCCTATCTGAATTATGTTGGACCTGATTTCTCCTCCACTATCTTATAAGGAGTTTCCTGAATATGAATTAGGTTTTGTTTTTGTTTGTTTGTTTGTTTGGTTTTTGTGGTTGTTTGAAATGATATTCCTTACATGTTTATTCGCTGTTGTTATTTCTTTAAAATGCAAAATAAGAAAACCCAATAAATATATTGTGGAAAAAAAGCTCAATATGAAATAAATCAGACTTTATGAAATAAAAATTCATTTCATCAAGTCCTGAACTTTACCAACATGTTTAACAGCTGTCCCAGCACTTCTGCTGTTTCTGCTACATTTAACCCAACAGTTAATAAACATGCACTTTTTTTAAACTTGTGTTTTGGTCTTTTTGTCTTTATTGGACAGGACAGCTGAAGAGCAGACAGGAAAGGTGGTAGAGAGAGAGGGGATGACACACAGCAAAGAGCTGCAGGCAGGAGTTGAACCAGCAGCTGCTGCAGAGGACTAACAGCCTCCATACATGGTGCAGACGCTCTACCAACTGAGCTACAGGGCCGCCCCGTTAATAAACATGCACCTTTAAAAAATATAGAATACAGAACAGGTCAAGCCTCTGGTTGTCATCAGAAATTTATTCTTTGATTAAAGACAGAAATAAAGTCTGGACTCTGGCCAGACGCACTGGGGACCCTGGTCACTTACTTATTTTCAGACAGCTTAGAAACAAATGTCCATCTGCAATAAGAAAGGCTAAATCTGATTATTATTTCAATCTAATCCCAAAATCATTTTCAAATCCAGCTCATTTCTGGAAGGCAGTAAATTCTCTGAACCGTAAGTCTTCCATCTCATTTCCTCCTCTCACCACAGCAAATGTGTGTTTTATATCAGACCATCAGGAGATTTGTGCAGCTTTTAATGAACATTTTTCATCTGCTGGTAACCTGTTTGATGAAACTTACACAGGACCACCTCTGTCCACTATTGATCCAGTCACTCACATAATGACAACTCCTCCTTTTTCATTGCAGCCTTTCTCTTTTGATGAAGTGGCCGATGCTCTCCTTTCTATGGATTCTCAGATTTCTGTGGGAGAGGATAAACTTGAGCCCGACTTTTTAAAGCTTGCTGCTCCAGTTGTGCTCTGCTACATGACACATATTTTGAACCTTTCAGTCAAGGCTCAATCCTGGGGCCTGTCATGTTCACACTTTATATCAATGATATGACCTCAGCTGTCACTGGCTGTAATATTCATCTTTATGCAGATGACACCATTTTGTTCTGTATTGTGAATGATGCTCACTCTGACATAAATTCCCTCCAACACTGCTTTTCTGATCTCCAAGTTGCACTCAGTAATAATAAACTGCTTCTCAATGCAGACAAATCTAAATTCATGTTGTTCAGCAGATCAAAAAATATGAACCTTGACAGCCTCATCATCTCCACCAACAATGGTACAAATATTGAAAGGCTCACAGAGTAGAAGTACCTTGGTATTTGGATAGATGATAAGTTAACCTTTAAATATCATGTTTCCAAGCTGGTGACTTCTCTACCAATGAAAACTGCTTTCTTTTATAGAAACAGACTCTCCTTTCTGCTGCTTTGTACAAAGATGCTTGTTGAGGAAACTTTTTTTTTTATCAGTCTCAGACTATGGTGATATTTTATACATGCACACCTCTGCTGCCACTCTGAAGCTCCTGGACTCTGTTTATCACTCTGCCTTAAGATTCATCACTGGAGACAGTTATAACAGCATCATTGTGACTTGTATACTAAGGTTGGGTGTCCCTCTCTCTGTGTAAGACGTGAAAGACACTGGCTTTTATTGATTTATAAAGATCTTATGGCTCTTTTACCTTCGTACATCAGTTCAATGATTTCTTTTGATGTGGGCTCTTATCAAACTGGCTCTAGTGACTGGATTACACTGCAGCTGTCGGCTGTTTTTACTGAATTTGGAAAATCCACTTTTTCATATTGTGCAGCTGTAATGTTGATCAACAAGCAGAACAATTTAAAGCTTTCCTCATTTTTATCCATCAGGGCAATTTAAATCTTTAACTGTACTGCATTTTAGTTCTAGGTGTTCCTGTTTTACCTGATTAATGTGTTCTACATTTGAACTGTTTTTATTGATTATTGACACTTTGATTTATTTTTAAATTTTTATTGTAGCTTTTATTGTTTTTTTACTTCTTGTTGCCACTTTTATGTAAGTTTCTCTTTGGTGTTTTCTGTGTCTAAGTGCTTTTATTTTTTATTGTTTTACTCGGCGACATTGAAAATGAGTCTCTACCTCAATGTATTTCCAAGTTAAAATAAAGGTTGAATGAATGAATGAAAATACTGTGTTGTGAAGGTTTTGTATAAAAAGACATTCCTGAACATGTGTTGAATTTGTTTGACTTTTTTGATTTATTGATGTCTCACATGGAACAAAAATGATAAATGTTGATTTAATTTGGCAGCACATTGAAGGATAAATCCTACAGTTTCCTTAATAACATGAATCCAGTTTGACTTCAGACTAAATTCATAGATAAACTGTTCAGACTGACAAACTTTCAAAAAGAGCTGTTGTGATTTGTGCTGAAACAAACCCAGAAAACAAGAGAACTGAAGGAAATTTAAAACTTCTCTTGTGGATTTCATTTTGGTAGATATACACTGTACAAGAGCAAAATACATGAACTGACCTCAGAGTCTTCAGTCCACAGTGTGGACTCTCCAGTCCAGCTGACAGAAGCTTCACTCCTGAATCCTTCAGGTTCCAGTTCTGACTCAGGTCCAGTTCTGTCAGATGGGAGGGGTTGGACTTCAGAGCTGAGACCAGAGAAGCACAGCTGATCTCTGACAATCTGCAGCTCCTCAATCTGAATAAAGAATAAATGATGAAGATAAAAATCCATTTATAATCCAATCAGATGTGTTGAGGTTTTAAATGTGCAGCTCAACATTACTATGTCCTAATCAATGAACTTTTCTCTAAAATGAGCAGAGTGACTTTGTCATTGTGTTATTGTGGATCATCATAATGTCAGCCTTCTACACACATCATCCAAATGTCAGCACAACATTCACACACCTATTCATGTCAACACACATTAATAACATGCTGCTGATCTCAGACCAGTCTGGAATAATCATCAAATCAGACATGTTGTTACTTTCACTTTCATTCTCTTCTGTTTCTTCTGATTCAAACAATCATGTGTCATTTGATGAAAAATACACACAGATGTTTTCTGGACAATTTCAAAATGATCAATATGAAATAAATCAGACTTTATGAAATAAAAATTAATCAAATCAAGTCCTGAACTTTACCAACATGTTTAACAGCTGTCCCAGCACTTCTGCTGCTCTCATTTCAAAGCACAGATGTGGACTATCTTCATCACCACTATCATCTTCATCAACACACAGCTGACTGACTGTGAGCTTCATCTGTTTACTGGTCGAGTCACAACACAAAGTGACATCATTTTCTGACAGGAAGCATCATCACATGTTGAAGTGTCGCCTGTCGTTGGTGACACATCAGACACCAAACTTCAAACACCTGACTTTGGAAATATGCTTCACACACTGTGTGTTGTGTGTGTGTGCGTGTGTGTGTGTGTGTGTGTGTGTGTGTGTGTGTGTGTGTGTGTGTGTGTGTGTGTGTGTTTATGTATCAGTTCCAGTAAAATACTGTGTTGTGAAGGTTTTGTATAAAAAGACATTCCTGAACATGTGTTGAACTTGTTTGACTTTTTTGATTTATTGATGTCTCACATGGAACAAAAATGATAAATGTTGATTTAATTTGGCAGCACATTGAAGGATAAATCCTACAGTTTCCTTAATAACATGAATCCAGTTTGACTTCAGACTAAATTCACAGAATAAACTGTTCAGACTGACAAACTTTCAAAAAGAGCTGTTGTGATTTGTGCTGAAACAAACCCAGAAAACAAGAGAACTGAAGGAAATTTAAAACTTCTCTTGTGGATTTCATTTTGGTAGATATACACTGTACAAGAGCAAAATACATGAACTGACCTCAGAGTCTTCAGTCGACAGTGTGGACTCTCCAGTCCAGCTGACAGACGCTTCACTCCTGAATCATACAGGATGTTCTCACTCAGGTCCAGTTCTGTCAGATGGGAGGGGTTGGACTTCAGAGCTGAGACCACGACTTCATAGTGAGTCTCTGAGAGTTGACAGGAATTAAACCTGTGATGACAGAAAATATGAAAGTTAAAGAATAATAAAATCTTTCTTATAAAAATAAACTGACAAAGCACATGAACATGAGCGGCTGCAGCTCAGCTGGTCAGTCACTGATCACAAGGTTTGTGATTTGAAACTTGAGCTCCTTCTGTCCACATGTCAAAGTGTTTCTGAGCAACATCATCAAACACAAACTGATGTTTGTGGACACAAGTGTCCAAATGACTGTGACGTAAACGTGTCTTATTTTGATGAACAGCTGATTTGTGTTTGTTAAACTTTATTTGAATGAAGTGTAAAATCACTGCAGGTTGTTACTGCACTCGTATATATTTACCTCAGTCATGTGTTTGTGTGTATTTTGATGAATCTTATGTTTCTCCATCTGCTTTTCATCTCACACTAAATTAACTGAATGACTCCTGTTGCATTAATAGTTTCATTAGTACTAAAGACTGAATGATTATCATTTATGGATGATAGTTTTTCTCAAGTGGAGTTCAGCAGTTCAACAAGATCATTTCTTCTCTGAGCCTGGTGAAGATAAAAATCCTCCAGTGAACTGAACCTACTGAGCTCTCCTTCACTGGCAGAATGAACCTGGAGGACATCCCAGGAGCTGACTGTGTCCTGAGCTGCTGTCTGAGGAAATCAGCTGACAAATACACAAAGACTGTGGCTGCAAATTCAATGAAAACCACCGTGGAAATGAGAGCTGCTACTTTCTCTGCATATGTTGCTTTTAGTGTCACTGTTGTGAAACGGTGCAGAAAGGAAACACGTTGTCTGACAGTTTGTGTTTGCATTTCTCACATTAGGGTGACCAGATGGAAAAGCTTCAAAGTTGTCATGAAGTCAAAATCTCCATGTTTCATTGTTTTTATGACATGTGTATTGATCTATATGTCAGCGGCAGTGGAAGACATCTATCAGGCCTGATGTCAGGGCAGGGCCTCAAACATCAGCAGAGACTCAGCTCACCCTGCCCACCACCTCATCAAACTTCTCCCCTCTGACAGGTCATACAGGAAATACATGCACACAACCACAAGACTGAAAAACAGCTTGTTCCCTAAAGCTGTAAAAACTGCTGAACACAGCCTGAACCCCCTCCCACACCCCCACAAACTCCCACTAGAGAAGGCAAGCTTTTGTCTCTGACTGAGAAGGTGAGACAAGGCATGTGGAGCAAACAACTCCTGAAGAAGGTTATCTGCAGGGAGACGTCCCTGTTCACTGCCCCACCACCAGGAGATGTTCTGGGCTAAGGAGCCAAACATCTCTGAGCACTGGTCCCCAGCTGATGACCCTGCAGCTAACAAGTGGGCACCGGCGGAGGAGCAGCAGGCCTCGAGCCTGGCAGGATGAACACCTACCTGTTCACATTAAATACATTCTTAAAAAGAAAAAACATGTTTTTGACTGATTTTTATGTCTTTTTGTTTACAACATAATTCCATATTTCACAGTTTTGATGTCTCCAGTATTAATCTACAATGTAGAAAAATAAAATTAAAGAAAAAACATATACACATATATTATCTTTTTATTCTTTTACATTTCTATATTTTTATATTTGTATATTTCTATACTTGTATATTGTGTTCTTTCTTTATTTTTCTAATGTTCTCTTGTACCTTTTCTAATCTCAGGGAGTTCCATCATAATTTCATTGTGTTGTTGTCTGCAGCAGTACAATGACAATAAAGAATCCTGAATCCTAGTTTTGGCCGTAGAGATGTCTGCCTTCTCTACAATATAACAGAGCTAGATGGCATTAGTCCTGTGAGGCTCAAAGTGACAAAAAAAATACATTTGAAAAATTCAACATCAATGTCTCTTAGCAGAAATCAGGACCTGGTTCCTCAAAATAATCCACAGACTTTGTTGTGAGCAGTTTCATGTAGGAACTACTTTCTTTCTGCAGTTGAATCGACTAGAACTACTTTAGAATCGAGCACATAATCCACAGACCTCGCTCAGTGAACGTAGCAGTGAAGTGTGTCAACAGTTTAGGATGTTTGTCAGTGAATAAGTGCTACACCTCCTCCAGAACCAAGCCAAGTTCCTGTGTCCTGCTAAAAGAGGGTTAGTTCTGAACTGAACCAACAACATCAGCCCAGGCTGAACTAGCAGAGACAGAGAGCTTCATTACTGGTTATAAAACAAACTCATTTCTAGTGCAGTAAATCATCTGAAAAGATGTTCATTGTTGGAACTAAACCATGTAAAATCACACCTTTTATTAATGAGGATGGAGAGGGGGATGTTTGGTTTGTTCTTCAAGAGGGAGGATGGCCTCCCCTCACATCCTCTCTCAAATCAATCAATAATTATAGATATTAGGTAGAAACTGTGAAAATGAACACAACAGTTCTTCATATGAAATAGATCAGAAACTGCTGAGAAGAAATATGACAGCAATAACTGAATAAAAGATAAAGTGAAAAAACTTCCATCAGATCACAAGTATTACATGTCTGTGTGTCTGTATATAAAAAGATCAATAAACAGACACATTATAGAAACATAGTGCACACACTGTAAAAAATAAAACTACTGTCAAAACATTTTCAAGTCCTCATATTTCCCTGCTGAATTTGTATCAAACCTCCATCAGCCAAAGAAAGACAGAAGATGACAGAAGAAAACTTGGGTTCACTGACTTGATAACTATAAACACAAACAATGACTTTTGTAGATATTTGTAGTTTAACACATGTTGAATTATTTCTATTATTATTATTAAACATTTGTCTTCATTATTATTATTTTAATTCTAGTTGAAGAAAACTTTTACAGTGTAGAAGTTTTATATTGTGCATGTGTGTAAAGTCTCTTTAATACTGAAGGCTTCAGCTTTTTGTTGCTTTATAATGTTGATAATCACATCTGGACTTACCGAGCCTTTCTGCAGTTCCTCACAGCTGGAATCAGTCTCCGTCGTCCCTCATCTGATGTGTTGTACTTCATCAGGTCCAACTCATCCAGAACCTCCTCTGACATCTGCAGCATGTAGGCCAGAGCTGAGCACTGGAACACAGAGAGTTCCTTCTCTGATCTGTTCTTTGACTTCAGGAACTCTTGGATCTCCTGATGTACTGAGCGGTCGTTCATCTCCGTCAAACAGTGGAAGATGTTGATGCTTCTGTCAGGAGAGATCCAGAACGTGTTCATCTTCTTCAGGTTGTTGATGGCTCTCTGGATGATTTCTGGACTGTTGTCTGTCCGACCCAGCAAACCTCCTAACAGTCTCTGGTTGGACTCCAGAGAGAGGCCATGAAGGAAGCGGACAAACAGGTCCAGGTGGCCATTTTTGCTGTTGAGGGATTTTCTCCATGGCTCTCCTCAGGAAGTCATCCAAAGATAAGTTATTTCCACGGTCTGAATCTCTGTATTTCCCCAGGAAGTCCTCCAGTACCTGTGTGTTCATGTTGGTGTAACAGTGGAACATGTAGACTGCAGCCAGAAACTCCTGAACGCTCAGATGAACAAAGCAGTAGACTGTTTTCTGGAAGATCACACTCTCTCTTTTGAAGATCTCTGTACAAACTCCTGAGTACACCGAGGCCTCTGTGACATCCAGACCACACCGCTCCAGGTCTTCTTGGTAGAACATGATGTTTCCTTCCTCCAGATGTTCAAACGCCAGCCTCCCCAGCTTCAGAAGAACTTCCCTGTCAGCCTCTGTCAGCTCCTGTGGACTCGTCTCATGTCCCTCATGGTACTTCTTCTTCTTCCTCTTTGTCTGAACCAGCAGGAAGTGTGAGTACAGGTCAGTCAGGGTCTTGGGCAGCTCTCCTCTCTGCTCTGTAGTCAACATGTGCTCCAGAACTGTAGCAGTGATCCAGCAGAAGACTGGGATCAGACACATGATGTGGAGGCTCCTGGATGTCTTGATGTGTGAGATGATTCTGCTGGACAGATCTTCATCACTGGACCTCCTCCTGAAGTACTCCTCCTTCTGGGCGTCAGTGAAGCCTCGTACTTCTGTTACCCTGTCAACACATGAAGGAGGGATCTGATTGGCCGCTGCAGGTCTGGAAGTTATCCAGACCAGAGCCGAGGGAAGCAGATTCCCCTTGATGAGGTTTGTCAGCAGCACGTTGACTGATGACTTCTGTGTGACATCAGACACAACCTGACTGTTGTTGAAATCCAGTGAAAGTCTGCTTTCATCCAGGCCGTCAAAGATGAACAGAAGTTTACAGACAGCCAGCTTCTCTGCCGTGACCTTCTGTAATGTTGGATGGAAAAACATGGAGCAGCCTGAGAAGACTGTACTGCTCATCTTTGATCAAGTTCAGCTCCCTGAACGAAAGCAGAATCAGCAGACTGACATCTTGGTTTTCCAAACCCTCTGCCCAGTCCAGAGTGAACTTCTGCACTGAGAAGGTTTTTTCCAACACCAGCGACGCCATTGGTCAGAACCACTCTGATGTGTCTCTGTTGGTCAGGTGAGGCTTTAAAGATGTCCTGGCACTTGATTGGAGTGTCATGGAGGGTCTCCTTCTTGGACGTTGTCTCCAGCTGTCTCACCTCATGTTGGGTATTAACCTCTTCACTCTGTCCCTCTGTGATGTAGAGCTCAGTGTAGATCCTGTTGAGGAGGGTTTCACTTCCTGTTTCATCACTTCCTTCAGTCACACGTTCACATCTCCTCCTCAGACTGATCTTATGTTCATCTGAAACCTCCTGCAGACCACCGTCCACTAAAAAAGACAAAAAAGCTGTGAAACAAAACAAAGACAATCTGTTGCTATTTTCACCAATAAAAAACAATGTCAGAATATATAAAGAAGTAAAGATTATAAAGTCCAGTTTCAAGGAAACATCAGAAATTCTCTCTTTTTCTCTGACTTCCTTTGACTGTGTGTCCGTGTTAGAGATTCATGATATGGATTTTATTCAGCTGATACTGATAATTTGATTCTCATGGCTGATACTGATAAGATAAACTGTTAATTTCACATTTTTGTATTTTAAAAACAGGTTCATATAACCTGTAGTGTAAACTTCACAAATATATTTCAGCTTTTATAGAGAATTTTACCAAAGAATTCAAATTAAACATTTAAACAATCTTTCGAATCAGATATGATTATAACTGATATTTATTAGATTTATTATAGATCTAGACTGATATAACTGTGACAGGCCAATATCAGCTGATAATTTATCAGCCCTGATATTTATTGTTCTTCCTCAGTCGGTGTAGGTGTTTGATTGACAGCAGAGGCGACAGGCTGAGCTGCAGCTCTTCATCTCAACCAAGGAGCCCTTACAAGATTTACCAGGGACCCCCTCATGTACGTCCCCTGGAATAATTAGATAAAGTCTATTTTTTTACTCTTCTATAGTCGTATTTATGGGAAAGAACAACACAAGAAAATGTTCCAGAAAGATATTAGACATGTATTGAAAATATGTGCTTCATCTCTAAGTACCTGAACCTAAACAAAATATCAAATCAAATAAAAATAAAAAGAGCTGATCTGAAGCACGTCTGAGAACAAACACAGACACACTTATTAAGGGAAAGTGTTTCACTCTTTGTGCAAACATGAGCTCAATAAAACACAGTTTGTCTTCATCACATGTCCCACATTAGAGATGCTCATCATCATGTTTCCTCACTCTTTGTTTTTAGCTGCCGCTCAACAAAACGTCTCGACTGTTTGCTGTCCTGGATCCACAGAGGTGGAACGAGGTCCCACTGACGTCAGGACAGCAGAAACTCTACACATCTTCAGCCTGAAACTCTAAAACTAAACGCAGCACTTGAAGCCGTTCAGCTTATTGGATGAAGTTGACGTACCTGCACGATTCTCATTTCACATGGTTGAACTCTCTTATTGTCAGTCTCTAAATAAATGTCATGAAATGTAGCAGGAGACATTTTGAAGATGGACAGATGTGCAGTCTTACTTTGTTCAGTGCTGCTCTGACTGGTGGTCTGCAGTCCAGGTCTTGTTCTGGATCTTTTTCCACACTGGGGACAGGAGGAGTCTCCTGATGAACCAGACTGGTCCCAGTATGAGGTGATGCACTGTCTGCAGAACCAGTGTCCACAGCTGGTAGAGACTGGATCCTTCAGGACGTCCTGACACAAAACACAGCAGGACGGCTGCTCCTCCACACAAACATGACTCCTCTTCCTCTCTCTGTGAAGACATTCCTTCATCACTAAAATCATTTGTTAAACAGCAATTAACTGCTTCTCCTCTCTGACTGTCTTATTAAACATTCAGTGATCTGACTGAAATTTGTTATTAATACAAACTCAACACTTCCTGCACCTCCTTCACAGTAAAAGTCCTCCATTAAAGACAGCTGATTATGTCCTTTACTGTTTTAACGTCACTCTGGGCACTTTAGTTTGAGTTAGTCAGGTTTAACCTGAGGTTAGAAATGATCTCAATAACTGTGGTAGACCAGCAGTCTCAGACACAGAACATGTAACAGAGGTGTCACAGGTTCAAGTCCAGACTGTTGCCTTTTCTTAACATCATTCCCTTCATGTGTCCTGTCACTCTACTGTCCAGGTACAGACTGGGACATAAAAATAGACAAAACATTAATGTCAGTTGTTCCTCATCTGAGTCGAGGCTCTAAGGATAGAGGATATCGTTTGATGTACAGATTGTGAAGCCATTTTTTGATTTGTCATATAGGGATATATAAATAAAACTGATTTGATTTGACTTTGTTAAACTCGGTGGTTCTTGTTCTGCTTTGTGTTTGTTAGTGTGTAAGTTCATTAAGAGAAACAAAAAGAGTCAAATTCTTTGTATGTGTTCACATGATTGACCAATAAAGCTGATTCTGATAGAACACAAAGTTGTAGCCATGACAACAGACGATGCTTCAAATATTGATGTTGCTGCAAAGAAGCTGCAAATTATAAAACGATGCTTCACACACGTCTTCAACTCAGCTGCAGCACAGAAGATCTCTACTATCAGCCAAGTTTCAAGGTGGACACCCAAGATTAATGTCACCAATTCACCCCCAGCAGAGACTCACTGGAGTCAGACACAGACG
Source organism: Lutjanus argentimaculatus (assembly GCA_034769285.1). Lineage (NCBI taxonomy): Eukaryota > Metazoa > Chordata > Actinopteri > Lutjaniformes > Lutjanidae > Lutjanus > Lutjanus argentimaculatus. The sequence continues at coordinate 751,274 of JAWZSL010000039.1, forward strand.
GCTACATGGATCCATCTGTACACATCTGAAGATCATTCTTTCAGGTTCTGAATAGTTCAAAATCTTCATGAACATTTAATGGAAGTTTAAATGATGAAATGGAGGTTCTCAGGTGTTTTGATGAAGAAATAAAATAAGATCCATCTTAGTTTGAAACAGTATCTGCACTCATAGTTCTGCATGAATATAAATATTTTAGCATCTTGTCTTAATCTTTACTGAATCATCTTCCATCAGGTCAGTTTACAGTAAAAACAGTCTCTTACTTTGTGTCTGAGGGTCCAGGTTCATTACTGAAGTCTGGAGGTTTATCTCTGGACAGACAGCTGGACACTGGAGACTCTGCTCTCTGTCTGTTGGACTGAACTCTGCAAACACCAACATGTTTTTATTCAGATCACATGAATCCTTCATAAATCCTCTGATCAAAGTCATTGATGAAGCTCTAAATACACAAACTGCTGCTGCTGTTGATAATCAGGAGCTTTAACAGTTTGTATTAGTCCTCTTAGATTAGATTACAACTTTTCTCGCTGACTGACAGCTGTCACAGATACTAAGAGGAAGACGGGAAAAATTATTTATTTTATTATTTTAAATTATTATTTGTGTCACAGATACATTTGATAAAATTTGTATAAACACAGTTTAAAAAGTCATTTTCTGTGACAATAATCATTGAGGTGTTTTAGAAGTTTTTAAAGTGAATCTAACAGAGATCAGTAGGGTCGGTTACTGAACCAATATGACATCAGTTCCTTTACGACCAGAACCAACTGGACCGAATCACAGCACAGATTTCGGTGCCTCATTTCAGAGCCACACGCCTGAGCTGTTGATTGAAAGTTGTCCTCTGGTTCAGACGTTACAGACACATCAATAAACATGTGTAGTTAACATTAGTGACAACACTCTCTCTACATGGCTCTGGCAGCAGGCAGCCTGTTAGCTCGTAGCCTCCGTAAATACCATTAAAATGACAAACTAAACGCTCTAAAGTGTGGCTGTATTTCACTGGAAACAAGTCCAACACCTGGCAGGACGTCAAACATGGTTAAAAACAACTGCATGTAAAGAGGAGAATCAGCTGATGACACACAGGAAACACTTGAAAGCAGAGAGATGCACCGTACTCGACTGCTTGTGTGACCCCATGATGAGCTCATCAGCTGACAGTGTGGGCGTCTCTGACCCCAGAGATCAGAGCATCCATATAAAACACTAGTTTTGATGTGTCTGATGATGATGACAGCAGCCTTTCCTCAGGTTAGCAAATATCATCATATTTCTACAACTCAGAATTTAATTTGCTGTTATTAGTACTGTAACTGTTATTTAGTGTTAAATTAATGTAGTTCAGTTGGGTTTTATTTATTATGTGAATTTGTTCTGGAACTTTGTTCGGCGTTTTGATAAATTTAAGTAAAATTTAAACTGTTAACAGTTAATATAGCAACGAAAAAGACGTTCTTTAATGTTGTCGAGTGTCATTTTGTGCTTCTTAAAAAAACAACAGAATCAGTTTAGACACCAATGTCATTTTAACAGCATCATGTTGACACTGTTGTCATAAAAACCAAATGATATCCAACCCTAGAGGTCACTGATCATCCTGTCAGAGTTCAGTCCAGTCAGCAACAGTACATAAGGTAGGGAGCTGATATTACTGCTGCTGGACAGTGAGGTGATGTGAACAACAGGATGTGTGAAAGCTCCTGATTTTAAAACACATCTGACAACTAGAGCTTGTTGTGAAATGTGGAGGTTTGTCAGAGGATTCATTTAATAATGTTTAAACATACTGTCCTCCCCCGGTGAGAGTATGGTAAGTGTAGACGTGATACAAAAACCTTCTTTGATCATGAAGCACAATGTTACTCTACAACATTACCAGCAACACTGAATGAGTTAGTTATCAGTTCTCTTACTTTGTGTCTGAGGGTCCAGGTTCATTACTGAAGTCTGGAGGATAATCTCTGGACCGGTCACTCTTCAGAGACAGACAGCTGGACACTGGAGACTCTGCTCTGTCCTCCTCCTCCTCCACACAAACACTCATCTTCTGATCTGAACTCAGTCTGAGAGAAACAGGAACACTGACTGTGAGCTCAGAGCACAAGAATCAAGAAAAACAAGTTTGTTCAAGAGTCAAACACAGAGTGTAACAGAGAGACAGACACAAACACACACACACACACACACACACACACACACACACACACACACACACACACACAGTGTACAGTATAATAAACCAGCTCAGTTCTCTTTAAATCTGTGTTTGTTTTCTCAGGTTACCGCAGGTTTAATGTGAATTTTTCAGCCAATCAGGACTTTGTGTCCACAGCTGAATCAAACTGTTGACTTCATTCTAACATTTCTTTCCTCTACAGTCCACAGGGAGAAAACTGACTCACACACTTTGACAGTAAAATCATCAAAATGTCGTATTAACACTCACCCTGCCTCAGCCTTCAGTTCTCCTCCGTCTGCTATCTATCTCCAGTTAAACATTGACAAAACAAAGGAAATGGTCATACACACATCCAAGACACCCCCTACACTCAATCGCACATTCATCAGGGACAACCAGTTGAACAAGTCAACAGTTTCAAATACCTAGGGCTCACCATAGATAAGAACCTCAGCTTCAACGAACATGTCATTACCACACACAAACGTGCACATCAAAAGCTCTACATCATACGCAATCTGAAATCACTGTCTGTCGCCCCCCACCTACTCTTACTTCTCTATAAAAGCATCATCCAACCCATCCTAATGTACTGTTCCCCCTGCTTCTTCACCCTGCTCACTGTCAAAACACTACAGCCAGTTATATTTGTTGTTTTGTACCGAGCTCCTGGTCCATATTCAGAATTTCTGACTGAATTCTCAGAGTTTTTATCAAGCTTAGTCCTTAAAACAGACAAAGTTATCATTGTAGGGGATTTCAATATTCATGTTGACGTCGATAACGATAGCCTTAGCATTGCATTTCTGTCATTATTGGACTCAACTGGTTTCAGTCAGATCATTCATAAGCCCACACACTGTTTCAACCACACTCTCGACCTTGCTCTAGCCTATGGCATTGAAATTGATCATTTAATAGTATATCCACAAAATCCTGTTTTATCGGATCATTTTCTAATAACGTTTGAATTCTTATTACCAGACTACACACCAATACCTAAAAAGTATTATACTAGATGCCTTTCTGAAAGTGCTGTAGCTACATTTAAGGAAAAGATTCCCTTAGCTCTTAACTCAATGTCATGCCTAAATGTTTCTGATAACACTTTTTGTAATTTCTCCCAAATTGATTATCTTGTTGATAATGCTCCAGGATCCTTGCGTACAACGCTTAATTCTATTGCGCCCCTGAAAAAGAAGTTTATAAAACAAAGAAAGCAAGACCCTTGGTATAATTCCGAAACGCGTAAGTTAAAGCAGACATCAAGAAAACTAGAAAGGAAATGGCGATTAACCTGGCAAGATAGTCTTAAAACCTATAGGAATGGCCTCTGCAATGCTAAAGCAGCCTATTACTCATCATTAATAGAGGATAACAAGAACAATCCCAGGTTTCTTTTTAACACTGTAGCCAGGCTGACAGAGAGTCATAGCTCTATAGAACCATGTATTCCTCTGTCTCTCAGCAGTAATAACTTTTTGAGCTTCTTTAATGATAAAATTACATCTATTAGAGACAAAATTGATCAACTTATGCCCCCTACTGATATTAATTTATTCCCTAACACGGAAACCTTAGAGGTAGCTGCAAACTCAGATGTATATCTAGACTCCTTTTCTCTCATTGACCTTCCACAATTAACCACAACAATTTCTTCATCAAAACCATCTACCTGTCTCATAGATCCTATCCCAACTAGACTACTTAAGGAAAGTCTGCCCGTAGTTGGCACTTTTCTACTAGATATGATAAATCTCTCTTTGTCAGCAGGCTATGTACCTCAGTCCTTTAAATTAGCTGTAATTAAACCTCTTCTTAAAAAGCCAACTCTTGATCCCGAGGTCTTAGCCAACTATAGACCTGTGTCGAACCTCCCCTTTCTCTCTAAGATTCTTGAGAAAACGGTTGCTAATCAGCTGTGCGATTTTCTGCATCGCAATGAATTAGTCGAGAAATTTCAGTCAGGCTTGAGAGTACACCATAGCACAGAGACAGCACTGGTGAAAGTAACTAATGACCTTCTGTTAGCATCGGACAAAGGACTTGTCTCTGTACTTGTCCGGTTAGATCTTAGTGCAGCATTTGACGAGATCGACCACCATATTCTACTACAGAGACTAGAACATTTAATTGGCATTAAAGGAACAGCACTAAGCTGGTTTAAATCCTACTTATCAGATCGCTTTCAGTTTGTTCACGTTAACGATGAATCTTCTGTGCACAGTAAAGTTAGTTATGTTAGTTAGAGTTAGAGTTCCACAAGGCTCAGTGCTTGGGCCAATACTATTTACTTTATATATGCTCCCCTTAGGCAATATTATTAGAAACCACTCAGTTAACTTTCATTGTTATGCTGATGATAGCTAATTATATTTATCGATAAAACCAGATGAAACAAATCAGTTAGCCAAACTGCAAGCATGTCTTAAGGATGTTAAGACCTGGAAGACCGAAGTTATCATACTTCAATCAATCATCAATCAAATTTTATTTATATAGCGCCAATTCACAACAAAGTTGTCTCAAGACACTTTACATATAGAGTAGGTCTAGACCACACTCAATAATTTTGTTTACATCCGACAGTTGAAACAACTCCCCCATAAGCAAGCACTTTGGCGACAGCGGCGAGGAAAAACTTCCTTCCTACTTGGCCCTAAACAACATCGAAACAAACTAATCAGTGATATAGCTACACTAGATGGCTTTACTTTAGCCTCCAGCACCACAGTAAGGAATCTGGGGGTTACTTTTGATCAGGATTTATCCTTTAACTCCCATATTTGACAGGTCTCAAGGACTGCCTTTTTTCACCTCCGCAATATCAAAAAAATCAGGCACATCCTGTCTCAAGCAGATGCAGAAAAACTAGTCCATGCATTTGTTACTTCTAGGCTAGACTACTGCAACGCGTTATTATCGGGCTGCAGCAATAAGTCTTTAAAGAGTCTGCAGTTGATTCAAAATGCTGCGGCTCGTACACTACCAGGAACTAGGATAAGAGAGCATATTACTCATGTAAAAGCGCTTAATGATCAGGCACCATCTTATCTTAAAGAGCTTATAGTACCCTACCATCCCACTAGAACACTTAGGTCTCAATATGCAGACTTACTGGTGGTCCCAAAGATCTCCAAAAGTAGATTGGGAGCCAGAGCTTTCAGTTATCAAGCTCCTCTCCTGTGGAACCATCTTCCAATTTCTGTTCGGGAGGCAGACACCATCTCTACATTTAAGAGTAGACTTAAAACCTTCCTTTTTGATAAAGTTTATAGTTAGGGCTGGCTCAGGTTTGGCCTGACCAGCCCCTAGTTATGCTGCTATAGGTTTAGGCTGCTGGGGGACTCCCAAGACACACTGAGCTCCTCTCTTTCTTCATCTCTCTCCCCAGATGTTTATGTTCCATTAATGCCTGTTACTGACTTGATTCCTTCCCCGGAGTCTTTCTGCTTTGTCATCCTGCAGATTCCCATGGACTGTGGCCGCGCATGGATCGCTGATCACAGCTGCACCTTCTACTGTGGATTATTATAACTCACTTAATCAATCAAACATTTATCACATTGTTGTTGTTACTATTATTATTATTATTATTATTTTTATTATCATTATTGTAACATCTAGTATTAGTATTATGACTTACAAACAGCTTACATATTTATATGTACTACTTTTCCCTACACATACTGTAGTTTTACTATTGATGTTCTGTTACTACTGTTCTCTCTGTCTCTGTTCTTTTCTCTCTCTCTTCCACCCCTCCCACCTCCCCTCTTTCTTCCCCTTCTCCTCTTTTCCTCTCAACCCGACCGGTGCCGTCAGATCACCGCCTACCATGAGTCATGGATCTGTCCGAGGTTTCTGCCTGTTAAAAGGAAGTTTTTCCTCGCCACTGTCGCCAAAGTGCTTGCTTATGGGGGAAATGTTTCAATTGTTGGATGTAAATATAATTAATTATTGAATGTGGTCTAGACCTACTCTATATGTAAAGTGTCTTGAGACAACTTTGTTGTGAATTGGCGCTATATAAATAAAATTTGACTTGACTTGACTTGACTTGTCACCAGCAAAAACAAACTCCTCGAAATCCCACACATAGCAGCCAAGATAATCAACCTCCCCACCCCCAGCCTGTCAGAAACAAAGGAACTTGCCATTACATGCCTGGCACATGCAATAGTCAGCAGCCCGGACCATCCCCTGAACCAACACTTCACTCTCCTCCCATCTGGCCGCAGGTACAGGGCACTAGACTGGAAAACAGCACATTTTAAAAGAAGTTTTGTCCCTTCAGCCATCACAGAACTAAACAAAAATATGTAGATCTTATCCTGTATATTGTCTATGTTATGTTATGTCATGTTATTCCTGTCTACATTTTTTTCTGTGGTGAGAGGGTTTGTTTATCTGTTATGTGCGGGGTCATGAATGTCATGATTGCTGCTGTCTATAAATGTATGCAGCCTTACTGACTGATGTGTGAAAATAATTATCCCCTTGGGGACATTAAAGAACCTAACTAACTAACTAACTGCTCTGATCTGTCAACACAAAATGGAGCCTGAACGTTGTGACTGAACTCTTTCACTTTCAGGTTCCCTCCCTGTTCTCAAGAACTCAGATCACATGGTCAGTGTTGCTCCTCCCCTCTACATTTACAGGAAATCACCTTATCTGTGTGTGTGTGTGTTGTTATACACGATGTGTTTATGAGCGTCTCTCTTGGTTTGAACAGACTGAATCAAAATTAGTCAAAATGTTCGTCAGCAGTTTCTTCTCCTCTTCTGCTTCTTTGTTTCTCATCATTGTTGTTTTGGACAACTGGACATTTTTTTGTTGTTACTTTACAACTTCAAGACACAACAGCTCAAACAGGAAGTCTTCCAACAGATATCAGCCACATCACATCCCTGATGCTCTCTGACAGATACTTACTTTTTAACTTCTTTACCACCTGTGTACATTCATTATCATTTAAATATCTATAATGAATTAATTCACTATATTTAAAGTCAGTTATTTCATTATAAATCACTATGCTGGTGAAGCCACCCAGTCTATTTGTAAGTGTTGATATTGATTAATAAAATCACAGATAATCATTTAGAATAAGGGGCATTTCTTGTTTTTTTCTTGTCTTGTTATTTATTTGTTTTCAACATTTTACAAACACCCCTGAACAAGTCAACAGACAGTGGAGATAAAATGATAATAGTAATAACTAAAGGGGAAGAAATAGTCAAAAAAATAAATAAATAAATAAAATAAAAATAAAAGACAAAACAAAAGGGACAGAATAGTTGAAATAATATCAATAAATTAAGTAATCGTAATAAGAATAATAATAATAATGATGATGATGTTTAGTGAAAATGATTCATTTCTTCATAGAGTCAGAGCACATCTAAGCAGGTTAGGAGGATGATCAGAGATCCATAAGAGGTTCTCATGTTCTCAGGAAGATTTCCTCCTTATTTTTTAATACAGGGAGGAACTATGATGTTCTAACAGAACACTGTAGATTAAGGAAAGTTTCCCCTTCAATGATATGGAGCTCTCTAGAATCTTCTCCATCCTTGACAACCACAGAGATAGTCATCCTGCTCTTTGTAAGTATTTATAAAATTCCTGTTTGGGAATTCCAAATTCTGTTCTTAAATCCAAGAAGGATTTAAGGGAGCCGTCAGTAAACAAATGTTGAAACTCATGTATGCCATATTCTTTCCACTTTGTAAGCAAGGACTTTCCAACTGAGGCTGGCAGGTCTGGATTGGAGGATAGAGGAGCGAGCATAGAGATTCAAACAGCAGATCCACTAAATATCGTTACATCCTGCCATGTCCGGAGAGTGTTATGAATTACATAGGTTCTTAATACTGGGTGCAGGGCATTTATATTATTAATGAATGCTAAAGAGTTTAACGAGATAGGAAGGCAAAGTTCTTCTTCAATATCTGTCCAGTGAGCAGTCATTCATTTTTGTTTTTGTGCCCAACTAATCAGGCCTTTTGTCTGGACAGCCCAGTAGTACAACTGAAAGTCCCTGGGAGTCCCAGTCCACCTTTCTCTTTAGACTTAGTCAGAGTTTTAAAAGCTATTCTGGATGAAGTATTCTTCCAAATAAAGGAGCTCATTAATTTGTGTTTGGATTTAAAAAATGTTTTGTTTGGATAACAGGGGAGTGACTGGAAGAAATAACTAAAGCGGGGCAGTATATTCATTTTAATAACGCTAATTGATTCTGGGAGGATTCCATTCTCAAAGAAGTCTGTAAGCATGGGCATAAAAAGTGTCTTAGTTTGAGGCCGAAGGCCTTATAAAATTCTGCAGGGTGCCCATCAAAGCTGGGTTTTTTTTTCCTGAAGGCAGAGACATGATTGCTTGTAGTACTTCCTCTGAGGTAAATGGAGAGTTTAACTGCTATTTATCATGTTCAGGGCAAAGATATCTTGTCTAAAAACACACGGATGTCTGGGTCAGCTGGGTTTTCTGATGCATACAGCTTTGTAAAGAAATCAAGAAATTAGGACTTTAATGATTGTGTGTCATGTTTCAATTGGCCTGTTGTGTCACGTATGCATTTTATTGTACGATCAGCCTGTTCTTTTTTAAGCTGATAGGCTAGGAGACTGCTCAGCTTCTTACCACGCTCATAATAGGGGTGGGTGGTATAAACGGTATACAGTAGAAACGATATGAATTTGGCCAACGGTAGAGATTTTGACTATACCAGCCTACCGCGATATAAAGAAGTAATCAGGTTAGCAGGAAGAAATTGTAATGTTTGTTTTTTACTAGTAGGGCTGTCAAAGTTAACGCAAATTCCTTTTAACGCTAATTTTTTTTAACACATGTTAACGCACATTCTGCTATATTGGCCTGATCAATAGTTTGAATCAGCAGCTGGTAAAGAATCAGCTCGCAGCTGCGAAGACACGAGCTTCTGTCACCCGACAATGTAAACAGGCTTGTCTGTTTAAGCGACTGGCTCAGTGCAAAGAAACAGAAGTATAAGAGGAAGGAGACGAGGGAGTGCTGATCGAGCTGCAGCTCCACCTGAAACCAGGTAAAAGTACAAATAAGTCTGAGCAGAGAGAGAGAGGGAGAGAGGTGTGAATATGGACAGATGTGTCGACTTGATATAAAAAACTTTCATGATCATGAATCATGTTATTAATGTGCACGTTAGGCTTGGGCAAAATCGTATCGCGTGCGATTTATCGTCAAAAAAACTGTTACCGATGAAAATTTGCCACTTTGCGATAACGGCGATAAATGCCACTTGATGATGCATTTTTGTGTGTGACGCCCTTGCCAAAAAAAATCTGTTTAAATCCGAACAACTGTACAGCGCACTGTGTTTCGCACATAGGAGTGGGTACTGATCTTCTGTATTAAACGGTAGAATCATTAAAAACCAGAGTATTGATGAGCGCCGACATTTGAATTTTGATGTAATTTATTATCACACGGCTGCAGCGTCTCTCCTCTCTGCATCAGTGCAGCTCCTCCATATGCACACGTCCAGTACGCACTCACAGAGGTCAGTGTGTTTCTCTCACCCTGTCTGTCTGATCTGTTGATTTTCTTCATCAGCAGGATGTTTTATAAAGCCTAAGAGCTAAAACCCAACTTCCTTTTTTGTTTTTTCCCTGCTTATAAATTCACCTGTGATTCAGTTTTCACAGCAGCAGAGAAGCTGCATGTGGAGGAGACTTGTTGTTAATGATGGAGTTTTATTAAAACAATCGAGACTAACGTGATGGTGAATGACATCAACACCAACCAGGTGAACTTTTAATAATATAGATATAATAATATAGATTAAACAAATGTATACGGAGACCTTTACATTAAACAGGAGAGTCTGTGTTTCTCTGTCAGAAACTGTCAGACCTTCTCACAGCAGAGTGAACAGGTGAGGGAGGAGGAGGAGGGCAGATTGATCGTTAATCAGTTGTGGATGCCGTCGTCCTCTCGGACTGATTAAAAGAATTTAAATGCCAAAATTGGTCAAAAACTGTACCTGGGTGTCTCTGTGTGTGAAACACTGCAGAGTGTCACATCATGCTGTTCACAGTTTGCTGTCATTAGTTTGACAGAGACACAGAGTGTCTAGAAGGGAACCCTAGACCCGCGAAAGATCACGCAAGTTTGATATTTTAGTAGAAACAACGGACACAAATCCCGCGAGAGTTTTGCAAATCAAGAGTTACCTTCTAGACATTATTTCTGCTGTATTTTATCGTCATATTTATCGTTATCGGCTAAATGCCATAAATTATCGGGATAATTTTTTTGCCAATATCGCCCATCCCTAGTGCACGTCTGTGGTGCGTGATTTTTTTTTTTACTCCAAGTCCGATTTATGTACTTTTAAATACTTAATTATTTCATATCGATCAATCATAACAGCGAGGGAGAAGAGACGAGCTGCAGAGAGGAGGGAGGGAGGGGGAGCGAGTGTGTGAAGTACCAACTGACATAAAAAGACTATAAAAACTTTAGTGATGATGAATCCTGATGTAACTGTACAGTTCTGTGGTTTAAACACTACAGATAAAAATATCGGTCTTTCTAAAGTTCAAACTGACAGATGATCGTCTCCTCCATGAAACGTTTGTCACTGCGCTGCATTATTGTAAGTCATGATGAAGAGTCCAGACTCTGTCTCTCCTCATCATCTCCTCAGTGTGTGTCTGTGTGCAGTTTGTTGTCTGCTGTGGTCTAAAACATCCTCACTGATGTAAACTGTCAGAGTGACACTGATGTAAGTGATCCTGCTGCATGAATAGAAAAACATGAATATCACGCATCGTTTCATTATTATATAGACTGAGCTATAAAGGTATTTTAATATTTTATTAAAGAAATAAACTATTATTACCAATAATAATACTAAATAAATAAATGCATTTAAATAGTAACCTTTTCCTAAAATACTGTTTTTAATTTTGTGATACATTGTTTGGAGAAAGATCCGTTACACAGCTTCAAAATTACAATAAATGTTCTTAAAATGACATTCTATATATTATCTATATATTTTGAAGTGTGTTTAATCTGCTGCAATGTATCTGCTATGTGAGTATGTTCAGAAACAGTCATTTTGACTTATATACTGTATGTACAGAAGAAAAGAATATCGTAATATATATCGTTATCGCACATGCTTCAAATTATACCGCAATAAAAATTTTAGGCCACATCGCCGAGCCCTAACTCATAATATTGTTTTCTAGTGAAGAACAAAAGTTTTTTGATAAGTTCAATTTGAATATGATTAAGATTAGTTCTAACAACATTTAACTTCCTCATATTTTCCTCTGTGGGTGACTGTTTATGAGTTCACTCGAACACTGACTGTGAGTTTTTTATTCAAGAGTCAAACACAGGAAGTAACACACACACACACACACACACACACACACACACACACACACACACACACACACACAGTGTACAGTATAATAAACCAGCTCAGTTTTCTTTAAATCTGTTTGTTTTCTCAGGTTACAGCAGGTTTAATGTGAATTTTTCAGCCAATCAGGACTTTGTGTCCACAGCTGAATCAAACTGTTGACTTCATTCTAACATTTCTTTTGTCTACAGTCCACAGGGAGAAAACTGACTCACACACTTTGACAGTAAAATCATCTAAATGTTGTATTAACACTCACCCTGCCTCAGCCTTCAGTTCTCCTCCGTCTGCTCTGATCTGTTCACTCAAAATGGAGCCTGAACGTTGAGACTGAACACTTTCACTTCCAGGTTCCCTCCCTGTTCTCATGCAGCCTACCTGGATCACCTGAGCAGTGTTGCTCCTCCCCTCTACATTTACAGGAAATCACTTTATCTGTGTGTGTGTTGTTACACATGATGTGTTTATGAGCGTCTCTCTTGACTTGAACAGACTGAATTAAAATGAGTTTTGGTCAAAATGTTGCTCGGCTGCTTCGACTCCACCACATCTCAGAGGGAAATATTCTACTTCTCTGAGAACTTCTTCCACCACCGAGTCAACTAGCTGACTGTACTGAGACACAGACCTGCTGGGAGCTAAATGCTAACATCAGCATGCTAACATACATCTCTCAAAAACAGATGACATACACAACATTATGACCTGCTGAGGTTGACATTTATTGCAGGTCTGCTGTATTACATCACACTACAATATCTTTATCCGGGTCCACCTAATAAACTGGCAGGTACAGGGAGGTTTGATACTTTTAATACTTTAATAATATTGAAACTGATCAGCTGACGCTCCAAATACACACCTGCTGTTTGTCTTCTTGGTCCTCAAACATCAAGAGGTTGATCCTCAGTCTGACAGGCCTTTTACAGTTACATCACTATACATTGATGCAACAAGTACCTGGACCTCATCTGTGTCACGTACATCATTAGACATTAACCAGGACGGACAGGTCAGGGTGTGTATCTGCTCAGCTTTCCTCTCTGTAAGTTGGAAAGAGCTTTTTCTTTTTAAATTAAATTTACAAAATTAATACAACCATTGGACACAATCAAATTCAATTTCAGAAATATCAGCAAAAATCATAAAACCTGGTAGCTATCACTAGAAATAACATCATGACATTACAATGTTAACTGGCATATAAACAAATAATTAATTCTTATTAATAATATAGAACAAAGAAAGTGACCAAAAGATCCATATTTCATTGCTTCAACAATTCTAAACACAGAAAATCACAACACTAATCTACATTTTTGTCTCATAACTTATTAACTACATCAGATACAGCGCTGTGTTGTTGCCATAGAAACCAGAGCAGCTAGGCTCATGTAGCTAGACTGGTGTTAGCCGATAACAGAAGATTCAAAAACAAAAGAAAAACAAGTTCATCAGCTGTCAGGGTGTAAATCTGTTCTCCTGACAGAGATGAAAAAGGTTATAATTCATTTTAAAGTAGTGTTTGTACAGCGGGGTTGTTCAGCTAACGTTAGCTTCACAACGGACTCAGCACTGTAACGGTAGCCCAACGTCTCAGAATATAATTCATTAAAAAACTGTTTAACGATCTCAAATATTGACAGGATTTACACAGATTGAAGCTGATATGGTATAGCACAAGATACAACCATTAAAACACGCAAGTATCACATATATTGGACTAAAAATACTATTTTATCAGGAAGTATCAGTTAACGCGGCTTAACTCTGTCAGTTGGAAAGAGCTTTGAGCGCGTGCACACACACACACACACACACACACACACAACCCGCAGGGACTCAGGCAGGAGATGTAAACCCAAATACACAAAAATAAATAAATAAATAAATAAATAAACAACAATCAGCAGATTGATCACTAATCAATCACTGATGCTGTCTGTCCTCTTACACTGATTAAAAAGATTAAAATGACTAAATTGGTCACTAAAGATACCTGGGTGTCCACACAAATAAAGTCTATGAGTGTGAAACAGTGCAGAGTGAAACATCATGCTGTTCACTGACAGCAGCTCTCATCTACTCCTTTACTGGCTGCTCCTTCACTGAGAAACTCCACCCAGACTTCAGTCCTGGTCTTCATCATGATGGTAAAAACTCTGCCCCTCTGATCATCTCTCCTGTCAATCACACTGAGTTTCACATTTGATTTTATACAGAAACATTCACCATCATTTAATGTAATGAAAGTATATTTTTTGGTGATGTACGGTTTGTTGTTTTTCTAGATTCTGATCAGAGCGTTTTTTTTTCTTTGATGTGTCAAATTGCAGCTTTACAACACAACACACACACAACAACACTGTTAAACACAAATTTTACCACACTGATCAAATTCTGTTGTGGTTTAATTTATTCTAATAACTGGATCACCTGCCTTCAAGACTGTTAAATTAACCAAAACCACGTACTGCAAAAATCACTTGCTTTTATCTCTTTTTCTTAACCTATTTCTTATTTTGTGTTTTGATTGAAATCAAAGCTGAAAAAAACAGCTGATGATGTTTCTAATGACGACCAAATCATGTGATTCAAAACACCATCAGCTGTTCTCAGATGTGAGACGAGCTCCAATACTCCATCACATCTGAGACAGTTGGTGTGTGGCCCAGAGACAAAATTTTCCATCTCAGTTTTTCTTTACTTTTTTCCCTGTAATGTGATCAGTGAGAAATCTGTCACATAAAGAAAAGGTGGTCAACAGTTTGAGAAAACAGCAGAAAAGTTAAATTACAGACTAAACAGTGAGCTGAACATTGGAGTGTTTGTGGTATTGTAGAGGGACTGTAAAGGGAGCTTTGGAGCCTGTTGTCTGTTTTATACGACCATTATTTAAAATATAAGAAGAAAAAGAAAAAAGTAAAAACTTGTTTTCTTTTAAAGCTACACTAAGCTATTTCCCAATGAGAGAATAAAACCTCCCGTGCAGAGCTACAGTGAGAGGAGGAGCAACACTGAAAGAGGAGAAGCTTCATCTCACGTTTCAAAAATGAAACTGAAAGTTTGTCTGAGTCACAGCAGAGCTGCAGCTGAGAGAAATCTCTCTGCTTCTGTCTGGAGAAAAATTCAACTGCATCCATCAGGACACTGGTGAGTACACTCACTGCCCTACACAGACAAAATACACTAACTAAATATTTGGTCAAAGTGTAGTTCAGCCTTAGCTTAAGCTATTACAACACTTTGTGATCTCACCCTGTATCAAAACTCAGAAAATCAAAATTCATAGTGTTTTTAGTGTTATTTCAATTACATCCAGCACAGCAAAGCCCACAGCAGGCATGTGTATTATATGTGTAGGAGGAAAGTATGAATACATATTAACAATGTCAAAAAAAAAGTCTAGAAACTGCAGAAATCGCTCACTGTAAAAGCTTCACATGTAGAAAGAAACAAGTAAAGCTATCTTTCCATCAAGAAACCTTATAAACAACCTCAGTACTGTATTCCCTGTCAGTCTCTGAGGCTGTATTTGTCCTGGTGACCAGCCCTGTTCACTGGGAGGCTGCTAATGACAGCTAACAGTTTGCTACATTAGTAACAAGTAACTTAAATTCATCTGTCAATCAGGAAACTCTGTAATTAAATAACTGAGAGATGAAGCTGAGCAGCTGGAGGATATCAGAGCAGAAACTATCTTGACTAATATTTTGAGAAATAGTATTATTTTTCAGGGTGCCAGCGTAAATGTTCCAGAATGAAGATCGCAGTGTTATTGCTTATTTTATGATCTTACTGATCTCACTGAAATAACACTAATCTACACAGCTGAGCTTTCCTTCACTCACAGCATCGCCCAGGACCAGACTGTGTAATGACCTGTCTTAGTAAATCAGACGCTGAATACATGCAGATTGCAGCTGCAAATTCATTGACAACCACAGCTCATATTTCTGTTGTAGGCAACTGGACTTGATAGAGTTCTTGAAGACGTTTCGCCTCTCATCCAAGAGGCTTCTTCAGTTGTGACTGACTGGTTTGGGAGTTCAGGTATTTAAACCACTGTGTGGTCGTTAACACCTAGAGGGGGCATGTGTCTCAAGTGCCCACCCTTCCATTATGTGGACCTTGAGTGTGAATGAGAGTCGTTAAGAACCCTGCCACCATGTGCCTTGTTGGAGTCACATGATTTCAGGTGGGTATCAAACTGTCTGGGGAGAGATCTTAAAACTGCATTATATGTAGCAGATAAATTATGTCTTAGACCACCTCCTCTGTTGAGAGATGGCCTTTCCAGGTTAACAAAGATGGCTTCTTTTACTCCTCTCTCAAACCATCTGTCTTCCCTGGCCAGAATATGGACATTGGCATCTTCAAAAGAGCGACCTTTAGCTTTCAGGTGTAGATGGACTGCTGAGTCCTGACCTGAGGAACTGGCTCTCCTGTGTTGAGCCATGCACTTGTGCAGCGGTTGTTTTGTCTCCCCAATGTACATGTCTGTGCACTCCTCACTACACTGAACGGCATACACTACATTTTCCCGCTTGTGTCTGGGTGTTCTGTCCTTGGGGTGGACAAGCTTTTGTCTCAGGGTGTTGCTGGGCTTGAAATGCACAGGGATGTGACCAGTCAGTCAGAACTGAAGAAGCTTCTTGGATGAGAGGCGAAACGTCTTCAAGAACTCTATCAAGTCCAGTTGCCTACGACAAACTTTGCTACGAATACCATGACCTGGATGACTGAGAACCTTCACAGACATACCGAAGTTATTCTTTAAGCACTAATTTTTGCCACACTGATTTGTATTATCTTATGCAGTTTAATTTATTATAAGAATTGCATCACCTGACTATTAATTCATCAAAAATAAAAAACATTTACATGTTCCTCAGATGTCTGCCCACCAAATTCAAATCTTTTCATTGTCTGATCATTTCTGCATAAGAAACGTTGCATACTGGCACAAATTACTGAAGAGCCTTTTTTATAAATTAGACAAAAGTCATTAAGTTTTCTCTGTCTTTTAAATAGACCAAAGAGAATTAACTTTTTGTGTATCTGGGTTTGGGTTTGCTTGATATCAAGGCTAAAAATGTAGTGATTAAACAAACCATCAGCTGTTCTCAGATGTGAGACAAGCTCCAATACTCCATCACATCTGAGACAGTTGTGACAGTTGAGACAGGTAGTGTAAGATGATGTCGTGTTATTTAAGGTTGGAGTTGTGTTTGAGCAGCTGATATGAACATTAAACCAGAGCTGCTAGTTTGTAGAGAATAAGTGACATCTGAGGACGCCCTCTAGTGGAGTTCATAACAAACTGCAGCCTGTGGACACATGAGGACATGCTCTTAATAAATAACTACACAGTCTGATGCTGAAGCAGATCACAAGAATACAAGAGAACAATGAAATCTAACTGCTACAAGAACTCTGTCTAATGTCACTGAGGTGTTTTTTTTTCATTCTAAAATCAACATCTTTACTTTTACTTCAGAAAAATAATACACATATTTTACATCAACTACTTTAAAAAATGAAGCCTCACAGATAAGCTCACTAATCTGCTGCTGTTGTCCAAGATGCATTTAACTCCCTCAATAATATAATAAATACTGATATAATAAAGGGACACTTCACAATGATAGAAGAATATGAGGGTTAATGTACATTAACCTGAATCCAGAGAACAGGAGAAGCCTGGAGAGCTGCAGAAAAGGAGACTTATCTTAACTTTTGCAGGTCCAACAAACACAAAGACGTCCACCACTGAATCTGAGCAGGTCAAAGTTGAACCAGTTTCATCCAAACTTTCACTGTGTTTACTTTTATATACGTCACTGTTTTTTTTTAATCTCCTCCTTTTGCTCCTCTGACTCCTCCGTCTGTCCTCCAACATGCTGCCTAAATCGGGTATATCTAATTTACGTCCTCCCTTTCCTACCTACCTTCTTTTCTTGTCCAGGTGAAAAGGGTTATTCTGTACATTTTCTTTTCCCCTTTGGTGCCTCTGCTTCCTTTCCACATCATGGTAAATGACATTTGTCCTTACTAAAAACATTAACGTGTCATTTTGTATAAATATGTAAAATACTACAAATCTCAGTCAAATGTAACAACATAACTCACCAACTCAGCTCTGATTCTCTGATCAGTCTCAGATTATTTGCATATGTTTTAACACGTGTGTCATATTTTTTAAAAAAGGAGAAGAAGGAAAAATAGGGCTTTGTGGCTTAACTCCATTATCTCTCCTGAAAGCAAAACTGTGCAAGTCTTAAATTTTGACTGGATAAAATCTTTGAATAATGAAAAACAAAGAACACAGCTACAAACAGGACTTGAATATTTGAAGTGAAGAAAGTAATCAAGGCTCCTCTCTCTAATTGAGGAGATTTTTCTATTTGAATTTAACTTAAGA
This sequence comes from Lutjanus argentimaculatus, assembly GCA_034769285.1. Classification (NCBI taxonomy): domain Eukaryota; kingdom Metazoa; phylum Chordata; class Actinopteri; order Lutjaniformes; family Lutjanidae; genus Lutjanus; species Lutjanus argentimaculatus. The sequence continues at coordinate 769,316 of JAWZSL010000039.1, forward strand.
TGGCTTTGAAATTTTAATTTACTGCTGGCACCTCAAAATCACAGAGAGTTTTTCTTTACTTTTTTTTTTTTACCTGTAATGTGATCAGTGAGAAATCTGTCACTTAAAGAAAAGGTGGTCAACAGTTTGAGAAAGCAGCAGAAAAGTTAAATTACAGACTAAACAGTGAGCTGAACATTGGAGTGTTTGTGGGATTGTAGAGGGATTGTAAAGGGAGCTTTGGAGCCTGTTGTCTGGTTGTAATTGTATGTTCTTATACTTCCATTGTTAAAAATATGAGAAGGAACTAAAAGTAAAAAGTTGTTTTCTTTAAAAGCTATGCTCAGTTATTCCCCAATGAGAGAATAAAACCTCACTTAAAGAGCTATAGTGAGAGGAGGAGCAACACTGAAAGAGATTTCTCCAGAAATGAAAGTGAAAGTTTGTCTGAGTCACAGCAGAGCTGCAGTCGAGACATGTCTCCCTGTTTCTGTCTGAAGAAAAATTCAACTGAATCCATCAGGCTTTTCTTTAAAACACCTGAAACTTTGCCAAACACTGGTGAGTAACACTCACTGCCCTGCACAGACAAAATACACTAACTAACTTTGGTCAAAATTTAGTTCAGCCATAGCTTAAGCTGCTACAGCACTTTCTGGCCTCACCCTGTATCAAAACACAGGAAGTCAAAACGGATAACTTTTAACTCTTCAGTGCAGAGGGAAACCCTGAGGGCCTGAAATGTTATATTTAAATATATTATATTTGATTTGTTCCATTTAATTATAAGGTTATTCTCTTCTAATTCTAATTTAAACCTCATTTTCTATCAACTCTGCTCCAGAAATGAAAGGGTTACTGTCCTGAAAACAGCAAAACAGCTGTGACTTTGTCTGTCTTTGTCTTTTCTTATATTGCCTATAAACATGTGTAGGCTAATGCTAGCTAATGCATTAATAATTAAATTGTGCTTCAAGATTACAATAAAAATATATTTTTGAATAATACTTTGAGAAAACGTATTTTTCAATAGATAAGATAGAAGATAGAAGAGATAGAATGAAGATCACAATGTTAATGCTTATTTTGTGATCTTAGTGATTTTATTGAAATACCACTGAACTGCACAGTAAACAGTACACAGTACACTGACAGTAGTCCAGGATAGTCCAAGACCTGACTGTGTAATGATGACTTGTCTTAGTTAACCAGATGCTGAATACATGCGGATTACAGCCACAAATTCATTGACAACCACAGCTCATATTTCTGTTGCACCGTTTTCTTGGTAAATTTGGTCCTCAGTTGGGTTCAATGTAAAAACAGAATTAAGGATTAAAGTCCTTACATTCCACTAATCAAAGTTAGACTATATTAAACAAATTAACCAAAGAAATGTAATTACAGTTTGTTTGTTTTTTTTCACACTTTTTGTCCTCAGAGTGTAGATATGTCTGCTGCCAGCTGTCTGCTGACTGAAGATCAGTTTCTGTGTTCCATCTGTCTGGATGTCTTCACTGATCCAGTCACCACACCATGTGGACACAACTTCTGTAAAACCTGCATCACTGAACACTGGAATATTAATGTCCAGTGTCAGTGTCCCAACTGTAAAAAGGTTTTTAATACAAGACCTGAGCTGCATGTTAATACTTTCATCTCTGAGGTGGCTGCTCAGTTCAGACAGTCAGCTCAACAGAAAACCAGCAGCAGCAGATCAGAGCAACAAGTTTCCAAACCAGGAGAAGTTCCCTGTGACATCTGCACTGGAACCAAACTGAAGGCCCTGAAGTCCTGCCTGGTGTGTCTGGTCCTCCTACTGTGAGACTCACTTGGAGCCTCATCTGACAATGTCAGGCCTGAAAAAACATCAGCTGATCGACCCTGTGAAGAACCTGGAAGGCAGGATGTGCACAGAGCATGATAAACTGCTGGAGCTGTTCTGTAAGACCGACCAGATGTGTGTCTGCACACACTGCACATTTCTAGACCACAAGACACATGATGTTGTTCCTCTGAAAGAAGAATATGAAGGAAAGAAGGCCGAGCTGGAGGAAACAGAGGCTGAAATTCAGCAGATGATCCAGAAGAGACGACTGAAGATTCAGGAGATCAAACGCTCAGTGGAGCTCAGTAAGGAAGATGCAGACAGAGAGATAGCAGATGGAATTCAGGTCTTCACCACTCTGAAGGAGTCTGTTGAGAGAAGGCAGGTTGAGTTCATCGACACGATCAAAGAGAAGCAGAGAAAGACAGAGAAACAGGCTGAAGACTTCATCAAAGAACTGGAACAGGAAATCTCTAAGCTGAAGAAGAGAAGCACTGAGCTGGAGCAGCTCTCACACTCTGAAGACCACCTCCACCTCCTCCAAAACTTCCCGTCCCTGAACACTGCTCCACCTACCAAGGACTGGACAGAAGTCAGCGTCCGTCCACCTTCATATGAGGGGACTATAGTGAGAGCTGTGAATCAGCTGGAGGAGATGCTCAGTAAACAGATGAAGAAGTTGTGTAAAGCAGAGCTGAAGAGGGTCCAAAAGTATGCAGTGGGTGTGACACTTGATCCCGATATTGTTCATCCTGCACCAACCAAGCAGGGAAATCAGGATGATAAATGTAAATGTGTCTTGTCAACACAGGGTTTCACCTCAGGAAGATTTTACTTTGAGGTTCTGGTTAAAAAGTGGTCTACATGGACTTTAGGGGTTGCCACAAAGTTGACCAACGTGAGGCAAAAAAACACACTGAGCCCAAGAAATGGTTATTGGACTGTATGTCGCACGCGGGGAGGGTACAAAGCTCTTGCTGACCCTGTCTTTCTCTCTCTGAAGTCAAAGCCTGAGAGGGTGGGGGTGTTTGTGGATTATGAGGAGGGTCTGGTCTCCTTTTATGATGTTGATGCTGCAGCACTTATTTACTTGGTTTCTGGCTGCTCCTTCATTGAGAAACTCTACCCATACTTTAGCCCCTGTCCAAATGATGGCATTATGAGCCACACATCGGATTGTGTATTACTATAAGAAACACTGTATAAAGACAAAGTTCAGTGTGGTTAAAGATGCACAGGCTACAGTTACACCCACAAATGCACGGATAAATTGCGGACTGGGTGGGGCGGATCATAAAAATGAGCATATTAGATAAAAGGTGGATGGGTTTGGTTTGATGAAAAAATATATCATTGATGAGGAAAATATTAATTATGTTCTCTAAAATTTTAAGCTTAATGTTTTGACAGGCAGGCACTGCCTCACCACACTAAATTTACATATTTGCAGACTAGAGTGTATTTTACGACTCACACTTTGTCTTTCTAAGTTATCTGTGTCATTTGCCCACTCTCTCTCTCCTGCTTCTATTGCTCTTCTCTGCTTCCATCACTGTTACTTTTGTAGTTTGTGGTTATTTTCATATATATATATATATATGTATGTGTGTGTATATATATATATATATATACATATATAATACTATATACACATATATATATATATGACAGGCTGTAAACTATACATATAGTTTACAGCCTGTCATGCCACTGCATTGCTCCATGTTCAATGACGCAGCTTAAAAACAAGTTTACCAACTGCTTGTTAACTTGTCACCAGTTAACCACCAGCACATGTCACCAGAATTTTTAAATAAGTGCAACAGATAGTATAAAATTATATTTATGTTTAGAATTATTCATTGAAATGTTTCCCCTGTGCATTTTTGTCAGTTTCTATCTGTTCTATCTTGTTACTGTAATGTACACTGACTGACAGGAAAAAATGTCTGCTCAACTCAGAGAATCTTAGGAGCAGCCCAACAGTCCGGGTGCAGGTCTCTAAATTAAAGACAATAATTGGTCCAGGTGGGTGGAGGATAGATGATTTATATGTGCATACAGTTTTGGCTGACGTCAGAGCTGATCTCTAAATGTGGCATTACACTGAATTCTTCATTTCCAATTCCTAATGTTTTTCTATTATTTCTTTATATAATAATAATTATTATTTGTCTTGTGCCTTTCAAAATCAGAGCTGAAGGTACTTGACAAAATAAAGACAGAGAAATAAAATCATAAATTGTAAATAATCTGCAATGATTGTTCCTATGATTATATGTTACGATGTATATGATGTAACATTTGTTGTATTTGTATTCTTACTGCAAACGAGTGAACTGTGTGGATGTCAGGAAGAATCTCCCAGACAATCCAGACAGATTATCTTTGTGTACACGTGTCAGGCTGAGTTTCTTTTCAGGGAAATTTTTCTCTAAGGTTCAACAGCCATCAGATTTTCTACGGAAATATTCACCATTCTGATCAAAGCAGGGTTTTTTTCACATTGTTTTTTTGTGTCGTTGTGAGTAACTTCTAAAACACCCCATGTTTTACTGTATTGATTGATAATATATAATCTAATCTAATGCATTCTAATAACTGCATTACCTGCTTTCACTAATGTGAAATCATCAGAAAACAATGTACTTAATAATAAAGCAACATTGTGTGTTTGTGTTCATTAAATGTCTGGATGACAAAATTCAAACCTTTTTATTGTCTGATCATGTATATGAAGTGTTGCATATTGTCACAAATGAGCCTATAGATGAGACAAAAGTCATTTTCTTTTCTCTCCTTTTCTTTTTAAATAAATGAAAACAAAGTAAAATTTTTATTGTGTCTGATGAAGTTATGTTGTTTTTGATTGATCTCAGAGCTTATGGTCTTTCTAATAACCACCAAATCATGTGGTTAAAAACAACATCAGCTGTTTTCAGACTGACATCAGCTGGCAAACTCCAAATACCCCGTCACATCTGAGACAGTAATAAGATTATTTAAGGGTTGAGGAGCTGAGTTACACTAAGTGATTCTAGTTTGAAGCCGTTGGATTGAAAGGACTTGATGTCAGCTACAATTTGTGCTGTAAAAATTAAACAAAAAACACAAACACACATTTGTGTGGCCTGTGGCCTCAGTTGTTGTGGTTATATTTTGGATTGTTGTGTTTGAATTGTATATATTTCTTGTCTTGCTGTGGTTTTTTAGTTGCATTGATAAAAAACAATGATGAGTCCTGGGCTCGCTCTTGCACCACTTTATGAATAATAAACCTGCCTTGGTCACAGATTCAGCATTAACCCTTTCAGTCCCAGGCTGATTTTTAAACTAGCTCCACATGTGGATTACTACTCTTTCAGGATTACCAGGGTTATGTGAATTTTAATTTTACAATTCTGGATATGTCAAATATGATAAGATCTTAATCAATCAATAACTTGTCAGCAACATTTGTGAGTGTTTTGGTGGAACTGACAGTAAGTTTGGACTCACAATAAGATTATGAACAATAAATAACATGGATGACACTTTAAAAAGTACAAGAATAAACCTTTAATACAGATTTTCTTCAAGTCAAACTATGTCACAAATGTTTCTGAATACATAGAGGTCAAGGGTCCTTGTCAATAAAACCTCACACTGAGAGGAGGAGCAACACTTGGTACATTTCTGCCAACAAAAGTGAGTTGGAGCGACAGCAGAGCTGCAGTCGAGACAAGTTTCCCTCTGAAGAAAAATTCAACTGAATCCATCAGGTTTTAATCAACAAAACAGAAAAAACCTCCTCTTCCAAACACTGGTGAGTACACTGACCTACAGAGACAAAATTTAGTTAAAACCTCAATCTGACTTTTTCTTTTCACATGTTTTTATTATAAAGTAACATTTACACCATAGAAATGTGTCATTTTAAATAAAGACATGCTCATTTTGTCAGAACTATAAAACATGTTAAAAACAAAACCACAGTGACTCTGTTTAGTTAAAGTTACACAGTTTAGCCTTAACTTTAACTAATTTATTGAGTTTATATGATTTCCTTTTTTTTCTCTAATTTTGATTCTCCAACATCTTAGTATCTGAGGTTGTTGTAAAACATACATATATACAGAAATAGCTAAATCCAATAGCAACAAAAAAAGAAACAAGATATAAATTAGTCCCACTAAAAACTAAAAGCCCAGATTAGATGCCCTTTGGACTGTCTAATAATATCTGATTTCATGTGACAGTTTCTTTTATTGGCTATAAAAGCAGGAAAGTGACATTTTACAACATATATGACTGTTTGTTAGGCTGCCTCACCTTCAAATCTTTCTTCTCATGTTCATTGTTTCTGTAGTTACTGCTGTCTGCCTTTGAGAAGTGTAGGATCACCACGATGATGATAGATGGAATTTTTCATCCCTCACAGAGAACTTATCAAGTTCTGCTGAACCCGCGCTCATTTGAACCTTTGAGCCATAAAGTGCACGAATGCCGACCGGCACTCAGAGATTTGTGTGAAGGAAAACAACTTTCAGATTTAAGATAGAAACCCAAGACTTTGGTCTGTCAAACTCTTGCTCATTTGACCTTTGAGCCATAAAGATGTATCCTCCCCGATACTGACCTAAACCAGAGACTTTGCCAAGTGACAGTGATCAAATTTACGATGACACTTAAAACTCCGTCAAACATTCCAAGAGAAATTCCCGCCAGGAACAAGAGACAAAGAACACCCTGTGCCATGCAAAATTAAAGTGTATATTGTCAATATACTTTGTCTAACCACTTGAAAAGTATTAGCTTATTGCTAATAAACGTTAACCTAACTAATCAACAGGAAGCACACGATTGATGAAGACATCAAGCAACAAGCTCTGCTTCGTATGTCCTGAACCTCATGATGTTTGAGTCATGAGTGTATGTTCTTGCTTTATACATTTTAGGAACTGATATATTTTTTTTTCATTTCTCATTCTTCTTGATATTGGTGTTAACCTGTACTCATACATTAATAACGTTAGTAATAACCTTGGTCTGTGCCCTTTCCATTCCACATGAATGTCATGCGTTTAGACTTTTTCAACAGCTAACGACATATAGATTGTAAGTGTATCAATGTCTAATTGGAAAACTTGTCATACCTTGTAATATGACAAGTTTTAAGTTAAAATGCCACTCTGCCTTAGCCTGACCTTCAGATGACTCCTTGGGGTGTGTGTGTGTGTCTGTCAACCCCTCCTCTTTCACCCATCTCAGGAGAGATAAGCAGACACATTCCTTCAGCCTAAGAAATCCTAAGATGTGGACATTAACTCGATTTTATTGTATTATTTCATTTGATGTGTATATAGGAACACCTACACCCTATATAATATGATGTTGTGACATGATTACCATTTATAACTTTGCAAACCTGATTAATCTTGTATATTACTTCTTATAAGTTGATAACATCTGGTTTATTAAAGTGTTAATCAAGTGTGTATTAATGTGGCACTTCTCAGCAACTGAGAAAGGTCATACATGGAAAACATGGAAGCATTAAACTTTTAATAAACTTTATCAATCCTTTAAGAAAGAATTTGGAACAAGGGAAAGAATTAGAAAGATAGATTTATAGGGAGGAGTGGTGAAGTTTCGCGCCACTGAGACCAGACCCCCGCCCCTTCCTACAGAAGACTACTAAGCAAGAGAAGTCAGGAGCTTCTCCGCACTCACTTCACGCTTACTCTACTCTACACAGTCTTCAGAGACACAGAGATGAAGATTCTTTGGACTCTTTTCAGCCTCATGATGGTCAACGCCTGACCCTCTGCTTGAGGGCAGGACAGGCCTCTGGCCTGTCCTGCCAAGAGGCCAACTCTCTGCCTGACAGAGAGAGGACAATTTAGCACAAGCCGCACCAAACGTGAGGAACATGGTGCGTGAAGATGACTTCTGTGAGAAACAGAAAGACTCAGATTTCAAATTAGAGAAACCTACAAGAACTCTGAAATGCCTGATCTTCTAATTAAACCAAAGTTAGAAGAACCAGGGCAGCTGCCTGCATCTCCACCCAAGTGGAGGTGTGTTGTGAAGATGGTACGACTCTGCTGCCTGCAGAGACAAGAGATCCAGAATGCCCGAGCATGCCGCTCCAACGAGCTCCAGATGAGAGGAAAGGACAGATCCGCCACCGGCGCGGGACCCTCTGAGAGACCCAAGAGCCTGAGACCCGGCGTGTTTCTCCTTCCTCCTCCAAAGCAACCCCTTTTCTGGTCATCGAAAGAACCAGGTGATACAGATGCTTTTCCTGTGACATTTGGGGTTGATGCTCTAGGTTATAGAGAGTAAAGATTAGGTTCAGATCAAAACTCGACAACTAACTATTTCAAATATTCTCTTTTTGGTTTCCCATCTCTCTCAACTGCTGAATGGTGCCTTAAACAGTGAATTTCACTGCTTTGTTTTAAAGATGTTGTCCACTTATGATTTAATGACTTAATAATGCATCTGACTAAGATCTGCTTGATCCGATTCGGTGGTCCTTGTTCACAAACATAGGATGCTGTATTGATGCTTCAGTCATTCAATCAGTTATGCTTTCGTTCATCGTCGTTCTCATTGTATTCATTATGTTCGCTCGTGTTTGTCTTTACATTATGTGTGGTCGTATTTGTTTGTCCATTTATGTTTGTTAGTATTTGTGTCTAGTTAGTACTTAATAAATCCTTCATTTATAAAGAACTGATCATGTGAGTTTGTGTGTATGAAATATGACGGTCACTGTACACAGGAAAAAGAACTCCGTAGCAACCCTCAGACTGAGTCTCAATTAATGAATAGGCTATCAATTTCCCTTTCTCAAGGGTGGCGCCCAGAGGTTTATTTAATTTAAATTCAATTTGGCTATTTAATATAAGTAGCTACTGACTATTTCTGATAGCCGGAAGTGAGTGTATTTCCTCTACTTCCTCTTAACAAAATAAAGTATTTGCTCTAACCCTAGTCAAGCATATTCCGCTACAGAAGCAGTACAGCTGATAATATGTTCTGTGTTTCAACAACTGGTATGAGTGCAAAACCTGCATGACCTCTGCTCAGACATGAGCTCCATCTGTGGCTGTGAGGGCTGTGGAGAGAAACAGTTACAGGTTTCCTGCAGTCCAGAGCAGCAGCTTCTTCTGCACGTTAAATAAAGACAAATACTGGATAAATATATCACAGAAAATTATAATAAATTTGTTCAGTATTTTAAAAAAAGGGTCATTAAACATATTTCCACTCTATCAACCATATAGGCTGCAGCAGTATTATTATATTTTTTAATATATAATGTTACTGTAATGGAGAGTTTGTGTTTTTCTGAGGTCTAAAATGAATCTATTGTGATTTTACAGATTTTAATTATGACTTTAACAGGAACCAGAGAGTTTGGGATGTTATCGTTGCTTAAGACATCAGATTAGCTCATCATTCTTTTATTATTAACTGACAAGTATTTGAATAACTAATAATATGTCCAATTGTTACATATTTCTTCAAAAACCTGACTTGAAATTTCATTATAGCTCATCAAGGCTTTTGTAGTTGCTGTTTTATTTCATCACTGTTTCACTTTTTGTCCTCAGAGTGTAGATATGTTTGCTGCCAGCAGTCTGCTGACTGAAGATCGGTTTCTGTGCTCCATCTGTCTGGATGTCTTCACTGATCCAGTCAGTACAGCATGTGGACACAACTTCTGTAAAACCTGCATCACTCAACACTGGAATATTAATGTCCAGTGTCAGTGTCCCAACTGTAAAAAGGTTTTCAACACAAGACCTGAACTGCAGGTCAATAGTTTGCTTTCTGAGATAGCGGCTCAGTTCAGACAGTCAGCTAAGCAGAAAGCCAGCAGCAGCAGCTCAGAGCAACAAGTTTCCAAACCAGGAGAAGTTCCCTGTGACGTCTGCACTGGAACCAAACTGAAGGCCCTGAAGTCCTGCCTGGTGTGTCTGGTCTCCTACTGTGAGACTCACCTGGAGCCTCATCTGACAACATCAGGTCTGAAAAGACATCAGCTGATCGACCCTGTGGAGAACCTGGAAGGCAGGATGTGTATGAAGCACGATAAACTGCTGGAGCTGTTCTGTAAGACCGACCAGATGTGTGTCTGCATGCTCTGCACTGTTTTAGACCACAAGACACATGATGTTGTTCCTCTGAAAGAAGAATATGAAGGAAAGAAGGCCGAGCTGGAGAAGACAGAGGCTGAAATTCAGCAGATGATCCAGAAGAGACGACTGAAGATTCAGGAGATCAAACACTCAGTGGAGCTCAGTAAGGAAGATGCAGACAGAGAGATAGCAGATGGTGTTCAGGTCTTCACTGCTCTGAAGGAGTCTGTTGAGAGAAGCCAGGCTGAGTTCATCGACACGATCAAAGAGAAGCAGAGAAAGACAGAGAAACAGGCTGAAGACTTCATCCAAGAGCTGGAACAGGAAATCTCTAAGCTGAAGAAGAGAAGCACTGAGCTGGAGCAGCTCTCAGACTCTAAAGACCACATCCACCTCCTCCAAAACTTCCCGTCCCTGAGCACTGCTCCACCCACCAAGGACTGGACAGAAGTCAGCATCTGTCCACCTTCATATGAGGGGACTGTGGTGAGAGCTGTGAGTCAGCTGGAGGAGATGCTCAGTAAACAGATGAAGAAGCTGTTTGAGGCCGAGCTGAAGAGAGTCCAGCAGTTTGCAGTGGATGTGACACTTGATCCTGATACAGCACATCCCAGACTCATCCTGTGTGATGATGGAAAACAAGTTAAAGAAGATGGTGTACAGAGGAATCTCCCTAACAACCCTGAGAGATTTATTTGCTTTACTTGTGTCTTAGCAAAGCAGAATTTCTCTTCAGGAAGATTTTACTACGAGGTTCAGGTTAAAGGGAAGACTGACTGGGTTTTAGGAGTGGTGAGAGAGTCGATCAACAGGAAGGACCAAACAAAATGGACCCTCAGAATGGTTACTGGACAATATGGTTAAGGAATGAAAATAAGGAGCTGCCATTGACCCTTCAGTCACTTTTTCTGAAGTCTCAGCCTGAGAAGGTGGGGGTGTTTGTGGATTATGAGGAGGGTCTCGTCTCCTTTTATGATGTTCATGCTGCAGCTCTTATCTACTCCTTTACTGGCTGCTCCTTCACTGAGAAACTCTACCCATACTTTGATACCTGTGTACATTTTGATGGTAGAAACTCTGCTCCTTTCATCATCACTCCTGTCAGTCACACTGACTAGCAAAAAACAAGGGCTTGTATTTGTATATATATGAATATATGTATATATATTGCACAACTCTGCTCCTCTGATCATCTCTCCCTTCAATCACACAGAGGAGAACAACTATTTGATTTTAAACAGAAAGATTCATCATCATTTAAGTAATAATGTATGTGTAATGTATGTTTATTGGTGATGTATGGTGTATACATTGTTGTTTTTTCAGTTTGTTTACTTTTTTCCGTAAATGTTTTTTAATGTGTCACATTGATACTTACAACTAAAACACACTAATTTTACAGCACTTATTCATATGAGCTAATGCTTTTTTTTATATAACTGCATTAGCTGCCTTCAAGACTGTTAATTCATCAGAAAACAAAGTGCTCAGAAATAAGAAACACTTACATGTTCCTAAAATTTCTGGATGTCAAATTCAAACTTTTTTATCGTCTGATCACTCATGTATAAGAAGTGTTGCATACTGGCAAAAAATACTGGAGTCTTTTTTATAAAAGTGATTTACTTTTCTAATTTTCTTCTCTTTAAATAAATTAAAGCAAAATCAAGGGTTTAATACATGTGGTGAGTTTTTTTTTCATTTACATCATAGTTGAAAAAACAGCTGATGGTGTTTCTAATGACGACCAAATAATGTGATTCAAAACACCATCAGCTGTTCTCAGATGTGATTTGAGCTGACAAGCGCCAATAAATCCAATGTTTGAGCAGCTGATATGAACACTGAACCAGTTCAACTAGTTTGTAGAGAATAAGTGACATCTGAGGACGTCCTCTAGTGGAGTTCATAACAAACTGCAGCCTGTGGACACATGAGGACATGCTCTTAATAAATAATTACACAGTCTGATGTAATGAGAGATCATGTGACTACAGTATAATCTGGTACAAGTACTGTCTAATGTCACATTTTTTCCTTTTTAGCTCATAATCAGCAACTATTAGGAGAGAAAAGCTCCTGTTCTTTAACTACGTTTTAAGAGGGAGAATCACAGACAAGCTCATCAAACTGAGAACCAATCAGAAGGATTCTCCATCTCAGTTTCAAACTCTTATTTTCCTCCTTCTAACATAATCTATGAAAACAGGAGATACCTGGTGAGAACAGAAGAAGCCTGGAGAGCTGCAGAAAAGGAGACTTATCTTAACTTTTGCAGGTCCAACAAACACAAACAAGTCCACCGCTGAATCTGAGCAGGTCAAAGTTGAACCAGTTTCATCCAAACTGACCAGGAAAGTTCAGTAAATCCAGATGTTTTTTTTTTTTTTTTTAGAACAACTGTCTTTCTGTTTTTACATACATCACTGTTTTTCTTTTAATCTCCTCCTTTTGCTGCTCTCACTCCTCTGTCTGTCCTCCTACATGCTGTCTAAATCGGGTGTGTCTGATTTATCTCCTTCCTTCTCCACCTCCCTTTCTTTTTCCAGGTAAAAAGGGCTATTCTGAACATTTTCTTTTCCCCTTTGGTGCCTGTTTCCTCTCCACGTCATGGGAAATGACATTTTTCCTTACTAAAAACATTAATGTGTCATTTTGTGTAAATATGTAAAATACTACAAATATCAGTCAAATGTAACAACATAACTCACCAACTCAGCTCTGATTCTCTGATCAGTCTCAGATTATTTGCATATGTTTTAACACGTGGGTCATATTTTTTAAAAAAGAAGAAGAAGAAGAAGGAAAAACAGAACTTTGAGACTCTCTGAATTCCCCTGAAAGCAAAACTGTTCAAGTCTCAAGTTCTGACCTGGTAAAATCTTTGAATGATGAAAAACAAATAAGACAGCAACAAGCAGGACTTGAATATTTATTTGTCGAACCTTTAAACTGAAAGGACTTGATCTCAGCTACAATATGCGCAGTAAAGATAAATAAAAGATGCTTTTGTTTGCTATTTACCATGAACATACTCCAATAAAGTCATACTTGCTCTCTGGTGGAGTTTGTAACACATGCATGCTCTCCATAAATAACTGTATCAGTAGTCTGATAATGAAACTATTTACATCATTGCAGAGTTATATGAACTTATACCATGGTCTGGGTGAATACTCGATTCTGATTGGCTGCAGGGTGTCCGTTAAAAAGTGTTGTAGGACACCTATAAAAAAGTTCCGGTCAAATAACCTGATTGTTCTAAATTATTGCGCTGGCTCAAACGCTAGTTGGTAACCGTGGCAACAGAAACTCAGAATATACGTTAATATACGTTATTTCACAGTTTATTTATCACAACGGCAAGACAGCAGACAAAACATGAATGATTTTATAGTTTCCTTTAACCTATTTGGTGAATTTGATCATTTTGAAGACTGGGATGCAGCAGAAGAGAAAGAGAGAAGAGAATATAAGAAGAAGGAGATGTGACACAAGGAAGTGACACCGGAGGAATTGAACAATTTAGAGGATGACAAGGACGAGGTAAACACAAAGAAAACCATGAAATGGGCAGTTAAAACATTAAGAGACTTCCTGGCTCAGAAAAACATGGACATCAACTTTGAGAGCTACACTGCCACTACTCTCAATGACATTTTGCGACTGTTTTATGCGTCTGTCCAGTCGACTAAGGAAGGAGGAGAACACAGTGTTGCCAGTTGAGGAGTTTGAGAGCCGGCATTAATCGCCACTTAAGAGACGTCAACATCATTAGCGACACTGTGTTCAAGAGCAGTAATGCGGTTTTTAAGGCGATACTGAAGCGTTACAGAAAGAGTGGGAAAGACACCAGCTTCCACCATCCTCGTATCCCTGAGTCAGACCTTGAGATAATCAGATGTTCATCTGCGCTGTCTCCCGATACGCCCCTCGGCCTCGTCAGAAAGGTGTGGTTTGACATCCAGCTGTGTTTGGCTCGGCGTGGCAGGGAGGGGAACCGTGAGCTGACCATGACATCTTTCAGCATCCAGAGAGACGAGGATGGCGTTGAATACATCAGCCTAGCGCATAATCCTGACACTAAAAATCATAAAGATCCAAACGACCCACACAAGCAAAACCTAAGAGGTTTTATGTTCGCAAGGCCCGGGGATCCCCTGTGCCCAGTAAAAAGTTTCAAGAAGTACATCTCTAAGTGTCCCCCAGACGCAAAATCTTTTTATCTGCACCCAAACCGCTCCATCACCGTGGCATCTGATGTGTGGTACTCCAGGGAGTCGATGGGTGTCCACTACCTGGGAGACATGCTAAAAAAAATCAGTGAAGAGGTCTGTACAATTCTAATAATAATGTAGCCCTATGTATTATGCCTAACCCCTCTTCTGCCCTCATTAATAGCCTGTGTGTTTATTATTATTTCTTTAAGGTGGGTCTGTCGCGGATTTACACGAACCACAGCCTCCGGAGCACGGCTGTGGGTCGACTCTCAGACGCCGGGCTGGAGACACACCACATCATGTCTGTGACGGGGCATCGCTGTGAAAGCAGCCTGCAGGCTTATTGGGCTCCGTCAGTCCAGGAGAGACGAGAATGGAGCAACATTTTGTCGTCCCGCAACGTCCCAACCAGCAGTGGTCAGGGTCCACAAACGTTAAATCTCCATCCTTCAAATCCGTCAGCTCACATGTCTACAGGCTCAGACAGACAGTCAGGTTCATATACGCTGTTTGCAGTAACGTTAATGGTTAGCTAATGTTAGCTAGCAGGTTAGCTGTTAATGTTGACATATATTTGAGGCAGTGGGAGACTCGAGCTTCTGTTGATGTCCAGTGTGATGACGGAGACGCTGGGAAACGTGAGTTTGTTTATTTGCTGCTGTAGTTTTCTGTGAACTTTAAGGTCCAGTTGAGAACAGGACGTGTCAAACTGGTGGTGTGGGGAGTTCATTTTAGAAGGAGCATTACAGACACACTCCGGGGCAGCCACAGCACTGACTGTTTGGCTGTGCTATAATTCCTGCTCTGTTCTCCACAGTTCTAAATGTATGTTGGGACTGGATGAACACAGTCTTTCATTTGGTTCTATTATTGTGGAATCCAGGGGCGCAGTAATGAGGGGAACAGTGGAACTAAGTACCCAGGGCCCCAACATGTGGAGGTGGATCTCAGAGCAGGTCAGACTGCAGCACTGACAGTCGTCTCCACTGGTTGTGATTCCTCTGTCAGTCAGTGCTGGATGAAGCTCTCCTCTCCACTCCACCTCCCAGTAACACGGCCCAGTCAGAGCCTCTCCACACACAAGCTGCTGCTGCTTCAACCTCTGTGGATCATCAGAACCCGTATAATTCTCTCAATGCAATGTCCGGAGACGACTCCCATCTGATGAGAGAAGCAAACAGACAGCAGGAGTCATAAATCAGTGTTTACAGAGACTCTTCTTCATCACATCCAGTATAAAGAGCAGCAGGACTTCAGTCCTGTTCAGAGCACAAGTGGAGCGGCTGTGGAGCGGAGCTGCTTCCTTTCAGCTCTCATGTTAACGTGTTGGAGTCAACACACTGAGCTGGAAGCTCACAGACCATCAGGTCTGTTGACTCTGCAGATTTCACTCAAGTACACAGTGGAAATAACCTGCTGAGAGTCCCTGAACGCATCATGACTGCAGAAACACAGAGGCGTTCACTGCTCACTTTAATGATGGATTTACTGCTGTTAGAGTTCAAAGCTGTTAAAAACCAGAGTCTCACTTTGAATATTTCATCTACTTTTGAAATATTAACATGATAAACATGTGAATATTCAAAATATTTGGACAAAACTAAAGACACATGGACAGATATATATATTTATGATGTTAAAGGTCCTACATGTTCATACAAAGACTGAAGACAAATCATCAGCTGTGGTTACTGGACTTCAGCAAGTTCTGGTCTGTACAAAGACCACATGGTTACTAAATGTAACCATGGTTCTATGAAATAAGAGCCAGTGATTTGCAGGCTTCAGTCAGACTGATCTGAGAGCTGTGACAAAGATGAACTGATCAATTGTTTAGTGTTGAAACAAACACTTTGAGATCCTGAAGCCTGTCACCGTTCTCCTCTCACAGCTTCACTGAGGAAAACAGGAAATACTGGATCTTTACTTTGATTCAAACTGTGTTTACTTCAATACTGCTGAAACCAGCATGGACTGACTCCGCCCCTCTACTGACCTCACAGTCTCCAGTCGACAGTGTGGACTCTCCACAAGATCACACAGCAGCTTCACATCTGAATACTGCAGGTCATTCTCACTCAGGTCCAGTTCTGTCAGATGGGAGGGGTTGGACTTCAGAGCTGAGACCAGAGAAGCACAGCTGATCTCTGACAAACTGCAGAACCGCAATCTGAATAAAGAATAAATGATGAAGATAAAAATCCATTTATAATCCAATCAGATGTGTTGAGGTTTTAAATGTGCAGCTCAACATTACTATGTCCTAATCAATGAACTTTTCTCTAAAATGAGCAGAGTGACTTTGTCATTGTGTTATTGTGGATCATCATAATGTCAGCCTTCTACACACATCATCCAAATGTCAGCACAACATTGTGTGTGTGTGTGTGTGTGTATGTGTGTGTGTGTGTTTATGTATCAGTTCCAGTAAAATACTGTGTTGTGAAGGTTTTGTATAAAAAGACATTCCTGAACATGTGTTGAACTTGTTTGACTTTTTTGATTTATTGATGTCTCACATGGAACAAAAATGATAAATGTTGATTTAATTTGGCAGCACATTGAAGGATAAATCCTACAGTTTCCTTAATAACATGAATCCAGTTTGACTTCAGACTAAATTCACA
>JAWZSL010000039.1:3666601-3706601 GCA_034769285.1 Lutjanus argentimaculatus
TGTGTGTGTTTCAGTGATGTTATTTAACTATGGTGCTGTTTTTGTTTTTGTTTGTTTGTTTGTTTGTCCTCAGACATTCACCACGCAGGAAACCATCACCAACGCCGAGTCTGCCAGGGATTGGTTCCTCCAGACAGCCAAAGATGTGAGTCGATTTGTTCGCTGACAGCTGATTGGACGACACCGATGATCCTGCGGCTGCTGGTGGAGACAGATTTGATAAAAGAGCAGAGAGAAAACAAGCCGATCAATAATTGATCAGATAAACTGTAGTGCTTCACTTCACAGAAACATGTTTATATTATTTAGATTGTTTATGTTTCTGTTGTCAGATGTTTTTATTTTCACCGTCGTCGTCACATGTCCTCATCATGCTAACATTAGTTTTTTTGTGCCATTGTTAGGTTTTATGCTATTTTTAATGCTAACTTAGGTTTATGCTAACAATAGTTTTTTTTTGTTAACATAAGTGTTTTATGCTAATATTAGTTTTTTATATTAATGTTCATGTATTTAGTTTATAATTCTGTTATCAGATGTTTATATTTACACTCTCATCGTCACATGTCCTTCATCATCATCCTCATCGTGTTTCTTCTTCTTCTCCTCCACAGAAATCTGCTGTCGCCAAACATTTCGTGGCTCTGTCCACCAACGCTGTGAGTGGACTTTTTTTAAAACTTTAAACTGAGTCTGTGTGTGTCTGTGAATATTTGTGTTGTTGTGAAACATTATTTAAATAATATATAAACAAACATTGTGTTTGTTTTTGCAGTGCTTTGTCTGCACAAACTGAATTAAAAATAAATAAGTGACATTATATAAGGGAAATACAATAAATACAAATGAAAATATATATTAAAATAAACTCAAATATATGAAGTTTCATGAATGACACTTCTTCCTCCTCTTCCTCCCCTTCCTCCTCTTCCTCCTCCTCCTCTTCCTCCTCTCTTCAGGTCAAAGTGAAGGATTTTGGCATCGACACAGAGAACATGTTTGAGTTCTGGGATGTAAGTTTTGTTCATTATGTTGTTGTTGATGCTGATTATTGATTATCAGGCTGATATTGATGACGAGTCCTGTTCTGACCTGCAGGACGTAGAAATAAAACGATAACAAAACACACGACGACTTCAGACGAGGAACCGCAGCTGATCACATGATCATTCACTTCATTTTTTACAATGCTAATATTAGCTTTTAATGCTAACATTAGCTTTTAATGTACATTTTGGTTCATGCTAACATTATTTTTGAATGCTAGTGTTGTTTTTTTAATGCTAACATTAGGTTTATGCTAATGTTAGGTTTTCATGCAAGCATAAGTGTTTTCAGCTAACTTTTTTTATGCTAATGTTAAGTTTTCAGCCTAACATGAGGTTTAAGCTGATGATCATGCTAACCTTAGTGTTTTATATTAAGATAAGTGTTTTGTGCTAATGTTAGTTTTAAATGCTAATAATAGGGGTTTTTCATGCTAATGTTTTTTTTATGCTAATGGTAAATTGAATGCTAATATTTGGTGGTTTTTATGCTAATGTTAGATAACTGATTGATGATGTTTAAACCACGTCAGAGAAACATCACACAGTGTTTGTGTTTGTTTGTTGTTTAGTGTATCTGACTGTATAATATTTACAGTATTAATGATCTGCCACTAAAATATAAACTAACACAAACTTTGGAAACACAACCTGAACATCTGTACAAACCAGACTGTAAATAAAGATGGCCGCCGCGTCTCCTCTTCCTCCTCCCGGACAGAACTGACACCAAAACATGAGGAAGCTGAAATCACAGAATTTCAGCTCAAAATGACTCATTGATTCATTAATCGTCTTACAATGACGATTAATTTATTTGATTAATAGTTGAAACGTTTACTCAACCTGCTTTGTCCCATCTGCTAACATGGAGGGGGCGGGGTTATGACCTATTCTGCAGCCAGCCAGCAGGGGGCCACATGGCGTCCATCTTTATAAACAGTCGGTGGTTCAGACTGACGGCAGGTTGAGTTGAAGTGACGCTCTGCCTGCGCTCTGATTGGTGGAGTGATGTGTGATGTCATGTTTGCTCGTCCTCAGTGGGTCGGAGGTCGTTACTCACTGTGGTCGGCCATCGGTCTGTCCATCGCTCTGCACGTAGGTACGTCTGCTGTCGTGACCTTTAACCTTTACTGAACCCTCACCCAGGCCGGGCTGGTATTGATCATTATTATTATTGATTGAAATTTAAACTGAATCAGCAAAGTTTTCCAGCATTTTTTTATTGCTAACGTTAGTTTTACATGCTAATGTTAGGTTCTTATGCTAACAATTGTTTTTCATGCTAACCTTTGTATTTTATACTCATATCAGGTTTTAATGCTAACATTAGCTTTTTATGCTAACATTTTTTTTTTATTAACATCTTTTTTTTTATTAAATGTTTTATAAAATGTTAATTCTGTTAATAATCCCCATTTTTACTAAATGTAACAGTAATCTGATTACGTCTTTTTTTATTTGGAACTATGATGGAATAGTTACTTTTTTGTATCCAGATTACATAACCCTGTTACATGTAATCTATTACTCCCCACTTGTTTTTTGATTTGGTATCATTAATAATAACAACAATGTAATTTATTACATTTGTGTCTTTGGTATCATCTCTTCATCATTTTGTTTTTCTTTGTTCAACATTGACATGCAGCCACTGATCATTTTCATTATTGATTAACCGGCTGATTCTTTTAATAGATATATTGATCGATCATTGATACATTGATCGATCGTTGATACATTGATCGATCGTTGATACATTGATCGATCGTTGATACGCTGATCGATCGTTGATACGCTGATCGATCGCTGATACACTGATCGATCATTTCATGTGTAAAATGTCAGAAAACTGAAAAATGTTGCAGCAAATCTTCAGATTTAAGAGTCTGAAAACAGAATTTTGTTTAAAAAATGGCTCCAAATGATTTATTGGTTCTCAGAATAGTTGATTGTTTTTCCTGCCGATTGATGAATTGATTATTAAACTAATTGTTGCAGCTCTGATGTCATGTTGGATATTTTCATACGTCTCTCAGTGTTTCTCTGAAAATGATTTTCTTCTGTTTCAGGCTTTGAGAACTTCGAGCAGCTTCTCTCAGGAGCTCACTGGATGGTAGGAGAACATTTGTTTCTTTGTTATCAGCTGTTTCTTCATGTTTGAGAACACATTCTATTTGAGAACACGTTCTGTTTGAGAACTGTTGAGTTCATGGGACACTCAAGTAAATATTGACGACATTTTTCTGTCTATTCAGGAGCCGAGAAACTGTAAATGATTATTGATTCAGAGTATTAAAACATTTCATTTAACACAGTGAAGTCAAATAAAATAAACTGAATTTAGTGTTAGTTTAGTATTTTAGTGGTTTGATCCAAAGATCTGCAAAATAAAATGAAAGATTTGAGACATTAAACTGAAGTTAAACCACACTGTGGTGAACAGATTTATATTCTAATGTGAGTGTAAAAAGGAGCTGAAAGTGAAACTAAACATCTGTAGTGTGATGACATTTTAATTTAGTAAAAAATGATTTTATAAAGTTGGTATAAAAAAAAGGAACAGTTCAGGGACCAGTATTCAGAGTTTCCTGCAGTATTAATAAAGTTTTATTTTATTTAAAGTTAAATCCAGACATTCAGTTTCTGTGTTTATTTAAATAAATGATATCACGAGGAGCTTTTGTTATTTACTGCTGGAAAAGCTGAAAATATGTGATAATAATAATTAATAATATAAATAACTGAAGGTCATTTCTTTTACAGTAATTTAAATGTGAACCTGCAGAAACTAAAATGAAAAACAGAACTTAAAAAGAAAAGAAGATTCGCATTATAAAAACTTAAATTTAGCATAAAAACCTGTTTTATCATTTTTCTCTACAAACATGAACTATGATCCTCGTTGTCCTCGTCTCTCGTCTCCAGGACAACCACTTCCGCACCGCCCCTCTGCAGCAGAACGTCCCCGTCCTGCTCGCCGTTCTCGGCATCTGGTACATCAACTTCTTCCAGGCGGAGACTCACGCCATGTTGCCCTACGACCAGTACATGCACCGCTTCGCCGCCTACTTCCAGCAGGTCAGTGAGGGGGAGATCGGGGTCAGGTGGACCATCTGATCAGGGGGAGGAGTCGACACTGAACAGGCTGACGTCCACCTACATTTTACTGATATTTATTTATACAGTTTATTTTATACACAAACGTTACACAGGAAACAAGTGTTTTCAGATATTTTCTGCATCTTCACTGAAGCTGTTTGATGTTTTCAATAAGCTGAATCTCCAAACTAAAACTAAAGATTATTTTAATAATTGATTAATTTGGCCATTATTCTCTTGTATGTATTCTGATCTGCTCTGTGTGTGTGCGTGCATTTGTGTGTTTGTGTGTGTGTGTGTGTGTGTGTGTGTGTGTGGTTGTCAGGGCGACATGGAGTCTAACGGGAAGTACATCACCAAAGATGGCACCCGTGTCAACTACCACACTGGACCAATCGTGTGGGGCGAGCCCGGGACCAACGGACAGCACGCCTTCTACCAGCTCATCCACCAAGGTGACATCACAGCACTGCTCAGCTGCCGCCATGATCAATAATCAATAATCAGTCAATAATATCAGTGCTGATCAGTGAACTGACTCTTTGTCTCCTCGTCAGGAACTCGAATGATTCCTGCTGACTTCCTCATTCCTGCTCAGTCTCAGCATCCAATCAGAGACAACCTGCATCACAAGGTAACGCCCCCTCTGCTGTGGTCACACTTCCTGTTCAGTCACATGACACGTTCACCTGCACAGAAACACCTGAGTTACAGGTGGAACATCACTGTTCAGCTGTTCTCATGTGTTTGACACATCTGGACGTTAGAATCACTGCAGATTCTCCTCTAGAACATCGATACCGATCAAAGCCAAAAAATTATCTTTAGAAAAAAGTGTTGTTTGGACCGATCAATAATCAATCTAATAGAAAAGACGGAGAAAAAGTCAGTTTTCAGCTGCTCTGTGTCCCTTAACAAAATGTTACTTTGATTGCTAACTAGCTAAACGTTAAAAAAAAAGTTACATTATTTGCTATCTAGCTAAAAAAATAACAAAATGTTACATTGTATGATAACTAGTTAAAAAGTTTTAAAAACGTTACGTTGTTTGTTAGCTAACTGAAAAGTTCGTGTGTGTTTCAGATCCTGGTGGCGAACTTCTTGGCTCAGACTGAAGCTCTGATGAAAGGAAAAACTCCAGACGAGGCTCGTAAGGAGCTGGAGGCCGGAGGACTGAAGGGAGACGCTCTGGAGAAGCTGCTGCCGCACAAAGTAATCAGATTACTCCCCTCAGGGCTCACGTGGTTTTTAAAGATAAAAGTGAAAACCCTCTGATCCTGTCATTGTGTTTCCTTTCAAAGGTTTTCGAGGGAAACAAGCCGAGTAACTCCATCGTTTTCAAGAAGCTGACTCCGTTCATACTGGGAGCTCTGGTTGGTGAGTACTGGGAAACTTCACCTGCTGGTTCCCAATCTGCGGCTTCTGGCCCCCACTGGGGCTCGCCAAAGTTACACCGAGGGGTCACAAGGTCGTCCTGATTTTAAGGCTGTTAGAAAAAAAAAAAAAGCCAAACTGTTTAACAACACGAGCAGCAGCGAATCCTCGACTTCACAACCAGGCGGGAAAAAAAAAAGTTCTTTATTTAAACTTTAAATAAACGTTAGAGGATCAGAACACGAAGAAGTTCTGTTCACACAGACTTTACTGTCTGCAAACAACATGCAGAACACAAGTACCACAGGTGGGAAGTAACTAAGTACAATTACTTATTGTACTTATGTAGAGTTTTCAGGAGGCGGTACTTTACTCGAGTATTTATTTTTCTGACAACTTAAGTTACTGTAGTTTTAATGCAGGATGAAAACGACGTAACAAGACAAAAATAATGTAAAAGACAGATCACTTCTTCTGTTCTCTGATTATTATCAGTATTATTGTTATGCATTGATTATTGATTATAATATGAAATATCCATAAAATGTGTCAGTTTATTTATCCTGAGGTTTTTAATCCATAAACTTTAATAACTGGTGTGTTTTGTTTTGTTTTTTTCAGCCATGTACGAACACAAGATCTTCGTTCAGGGCGTCATGTGGAACATCAACAGCTACGATCAGTGGGGGTGAGTCACTCCGCTGAAAACGCTCCACTCAACGGTTCACTTACTCACTTTCCTCACAGCTTTCTGACACATCAGGAGCAACAATATTAGTCTGAAACGTTCTGTTGAGAATTCACTGAAAACATCAACAGAACGTGAAGGAACAACAGTTCAGACGTCGTGTGAAAGTTAATCCAGGATCCAGTTTAAACCAAACAAGGTTTAAAAATCCAGATTTAAAGTTAAGCAGAGCTCAGTTACAAACTGCGTTTCTGTAAGTTAAGTGATTCATTAAGACGTTATCGTAGGAAACTGGACCTGCTGAGGTTCTTGAAGATGTTCCACCTCTCAGCCAGAAGGTTTTTAGAACCTCAGCAGGTCCAGGTTCTTATGATAAAACCTCAGTGAAGACTGTGACCTGGAGACTGATCATCCTCACAGATAATTTAAACTGAAACTAGAGTTTAATCAATCTGGAGTCTCTTTTCTCACCCAAATTAAAATAAATTAAAAACTAAAAAAATTCAGTTTGAGTGCTGTTGGGATCTATTGAGTGACTTTCAGCTGCTCTGTATTCCTAAACAAAACGTGACATTGTTTGCTAGCTAGCTAAAAGGGTACTTTATTTTGTTTGCTAGCAAGCTAAAAATTTGAAACGGTACATTGTTAGCTAGCAAAAAGTTTAAAACATTACTTTTTTGGCTAGCAAGCTAAAAAATTAAAACATTACATTGTTAGCTAGCTAGCTAAAAAGGTAAAATGTTGCATTATTAGCTAAAAACACAGCTGCAACATACTTTCAAGTTTAATCCTGATTTCTGATTTAATCCAGTTTAAAAATGAATCCAGCCTAAAACCAAACAAGCTGAAGTTCAGGTATGAAGAAGAAGTTTGTGATGATGTCACTGAATCACTTCCTGTTTCCTGTCGGCAGCGTTGAACTCGGGAAGCAGCTGGCGAAGAAAATCGAGCCGGAGCTGAAGGACGACTCTGAGGTCAGCTCCCACGACGCGTCCACCAACGGACTCATCAACTTCCTGAAGAAGAACTTCGCCTGAACCCTCCACCTTCGTCACACCTCCTCCTTCTCCTCCTCGTCTGCTGGATCCTCCCACCACGTAGTCCTCTGTCTCTCTCTCATTGGCTGAAATTGTGTGACCCGCGAGAACGAGCACTTTATGTTTGTTGATGTGAGACCTCACATGTAGACGTGTGTAACCTGAAAAGAGAAAATGTATCTGTTGCTTTTATTGTGGGAGGCAAAGAGAAACGTGCAGATATTACTGTAGACAGCACTGACTTTCAAAATAAAAGTCCTGTTTGTCACTCAGTCCTGGTGTTTGTTTCTTCTGATTAAAAGTTTAAGAAGGTTTGTAGACGAGGAAACATTCAGTTCCACAAAACTGTGTCCCTGTTTCATGTTACATATTATTACTGATTATTAACTTTGTCAGAAGTCTGTTAACATGTCGCTCAGCTGCAGCTGCTCCGTTTCTACGTCTCGTTTGTTCAACAAAGAAAAAACACATTTCACATTTGAGAAGCTGGAACCAGGGAACCTTTGTCTAAATTAATCAATTATCAAAATAGCTGCAGATGAATTTGTTTACTAGTGAGCTAAAAGATAACGATACATCGTTAACTAACTAGTTAAAATGTTACATTACTAACCAGCTAAACAACTACACTGTCTGCTAGTTAGCTAACAAGTCAACAAAACATTGCATTGATTGCTAGCTAGCTAAAAAGTTAAAACTACAGCTAGCTAAAAAAAATTAACACATTACAGTCTGCTAGCTGGCTGTGAAGCTAAAACGTTAACTTCTTAGCTATCCAAACATTTAACAAAACATTGCATTGTTAACAAAATGTTATTGTTTGGTAGCTAGCTTGAAAGTTAACATCTTACATTGTTTGCTCGTTAGCTCAAAAGTTCATGTTAAGTTTTTAGTTAGATTGCTAAACAGTGGAAATGTCACACTGTTTGCTAATTAGCTAAATAAAAAGTTAATAAAACATTGCATTGTTTGCTAGCTAGCTAAAAAATTAAAACGTTACATTGTTTGCTAACTCAAAAGTTAACAAATGTTACATGGTTTGTTACCTAAACAATTAATAAAAATCTTTTGCAAATTAACTCAAAAGTTATCAGAACAATATATTGTTTCCTCAACTTAAATCTTTACATTTATAATATGTATATATCTGACTTCATTATCGTTTTCTTGAAATCTGATTTTATTCTTGACTTTATTCTCAATATTTTGCATTTCTTGTCGACATTTGATTTTATTCTCGACTTCATTCTTGAAAAGTTAATATTAAATAACTTCCTTGTCTCTTTTTTCCCCTTAATTTTTCAGACAGTAATTCACTTAACGATGCATCAGTAATAACAGTAATTTCTTAAAATCCTACAGAGTACCTTTAAGTAGAGTAGTGGAGTAAATGTACTTAGTTACTTTTTGGTGTCTCCTGCTGGATTAAAGGTTTTAAAGCAGAAACCAGCTGATGTTTGTGATCTTTATCATCAGCGTGTTGTTTTCTCCATGGCAACAGCAGCACATACCTGTACAGGTGAGTCAGAGGGCGGGGCTGCAGGTGTTTCAGGTTACACACACACACACACACACACACACACACACTTCACACTCAGGTGTCTGAGAAACAAACACAAACACTCCTGTCAGAGATGGACTTCACTTCCTGTTTCTGTGGCGTCGCTGCAGCTCTGCTCCTCTTCTCTGGGCTCTGGAGGGTTAAACAGGGCTGTGGAGCTGCAGGATGCTGGACCCCTGCTGTTGGGGCCCTCGGGGCCCTCGTCGGGGCCCTCGGGGCCTCTATGTATCTCTCTGTTCCTCCGGTCATCTGTGGTGCGACGCTCCTCGTCTGCAGCTTCATCCTGATCCGAGTGACAGACAGGAGAGACGATCTGCTGCCGGTGGCGAGCCGAGCGGTGCTGCTCACAGGTGAGACTGAACACAAACAAACACAATAAATAAAATATAAAGTCAATTAATTATAATCTAATAATCAATAATTGTGGATAAAATCATAAAAGTAATAAATACAGTTCTATAAGTCCAGCGGGGGAAAAGATCTTTTATTTAAAGCTGCTACAGTGAACTTTCATGTTGTGTTGATTTTGTCGCCCCCTGTGGACAAAAATGGTACTGTTTCCACGGTAACCACCACAAAATAAAAATAAAATGAACATCAATAAAAATATCTTTGTGTGTGAAAATATATACACAGGCATCAGGATTAAACTGAGACTGCTTATAGCCTGTTATAACTTGTTATAAACTCACTGTAGCAGCTTTAAGATCTGCGTTATCGTCTTCGTCTCTGAGGACATGTTGGCGTCTCCGCCTCACTGACCATCAGTCTGCTCAGACAGGAAAAACAGGAAAAAGAGGAAAAACTGCTGCAGGTCTTTAAGCAGCACGTTCACATGTGATAGTATGTGTTAATGTGTTAAAATGTGACAAAAACAGCTGGTTTCACTCACAGCAGCAGTGAGGTGTGTGTTTTAAAGAACACACACACATTTTACACTCTGATGATGTCATTAAACATCAAGATTAAAGGGGCCGTCTGCAGTTTTTCACCACAGGTGGTGCTGTTTGTCTGTTCTGCTGTGAGGTTGTGACTCGGGTTTCGGTCGGGCGCTGGCCGAGCGGCTCAGTGAACTGGGACTGACGGTGTTTGCTGGTGTTCTGGATGTGAACGGGGCCGGAGCCCAGCGGCTCAGAGAAATGGGATGTGAAAACCTGCAGGTCCTGCAGCTCGACGTGACCGACAGCTCCCAGATCGAGACCGCACACCGCTACATCTGCACACAGGTGACTCACACAGGTACGGTGACACAGACAGGTGTTAAACTCACTTTTTATGTTTGCTCTGACGGACCAATCAGATGTCTTCCCTGCAGGTCTGTGGGGTCTGGTGAAAAACGCTGGAGTCCTTTGCTGCCCCGCGGACGCAGAGCTCCAGCCGATGGCGGTGTACAGACGCTGCATGGACGTGAACTTCCTGGCTGCGGTGAAGATGTGTCAGGTGTTCCTCCCTCTGCTGAGGAGGTCCAGAGGACGCATCGTCAACGTGTCCAGCATGGCAGGTACGTCCCACCTCAGAGACACAAGACAGAACATCAGGACACGTCAGACATGTTTTAGTTTCATCATGAAAGAAACTCTGATCAAAAAAAGCTGGAACGTCGAGTAAAACGGAAGTAAAAACAGAATGCAAGTGTTCGACTTGTACTCAGCTGAATACAGAACAAAGTCAAGATATTCAATGTTCAAAATGATAAACTTTATTGTTTTTTGTAAATATACAGTCATTCTGAATTTGACGTCGTCTGGACGGCAGCGTATCAGACGACAGACGTAAGATGAAACATGACAGAGAAAAATGATGGAAAAAGACATAAAAAGATGAAAAAGACGTAACAAGACAAAAAAGACATAACAAGAAGCTGATGTCTCACAGTGGTAAACTGTCCCTACACCTCCTGTCCCAACACAATGACTGGATATTTACAAAAACAATAAAGTTTTATCAGACTGAACATTAAATATCCGGTCTTTGTGTTGAATTTAACTGGATGTAGGTTGGAAAGTTTGTGCCGATCATTTCATTCTGTTTTTATTTGCCTTTTACACGACGCCTGAGGACACACAGAGGATCTGAGGTGTGTGACTGTGTATGATTACATGAATCCTGCAGGTGAGGTGCCGATGCTGACGTTCGCTCCTTACGGAGCCTCAAAGGCGGCGCTGAGCGTGTTCTCGAGGACGTTGAGGCTGGAGTTGTCTGTGTGGGGCGTCAAAGTGTCTCTAATACAACCAGCAGGCTTCAGAACAAGTAGGTCCTGTTGTGTGTAAATCCTATTTGTGTGTCTTTTTGAATCTTCTCTAATTTTCTGTCTCACTGTACACGCAGCACTTTGAATTTCCTTGTTATTTTCATCACCGTTATAAAAGTCAAGTATCGCTCTCTATCAACCAAACTCCACTGATAAAATCAGTGATTTTATCTCACAGAACTCAGGAGTTGTTGGTCTGCTGCTGCCTCCTTGTTTGTGTTATTTTTTGACTTTGGGGATTTAAAGGTTTGTTCAGATTCACTGAAGTCTCACAACAACACAAACAAACTGACAGAAACACAAACACAAACCAACAACTCCTGTGTTCTGTGAGATAAAATGACTGATTTTCTGAATGGAGTTTGGTTAAGAGTGACATTTGTCTGATATACTGTGAGAACGAACTGCATCACAATTTTTAATTTTTATATTTCAGATATTTTTGGTGACCGTGACGACGCCACTCGCTACAGAGACGAGATCCTGGCAGCCGTCTCCTCTGAAGCCAGAGAGGATTATGGGGAGGCGTACATCTCGTCTCTCCCCAGCAGTTTGTCCAAAATGTCCCAGCAGGCACAGCAGGATTTGTCTCCCGTGGTGGACGACATGTGTCACGCTCTGCTGTCACCTCGTCCCAAACCCGTGTACACGCCCGGACAGATGGCGTGGCTGCTGCCGTGCCTCCACCGCTGCTGTCCCACCGCCGTGTTCGACGCCATCATCACGACCCTCCTGAGAGACGCCGACCGCCGACCAGCAGGACTGAGCAGGAGCTGAGGAGGCTCATGGGAAAAGTTTTCCACAACAACACAGTCTTCCACAATAATCTGAAGCTGTCCAGAACAGTTTTCCAGAATAATGCAGTTTTCCAGAGCGGTGCGAATTTTTTCAGAATGTTAAGTTTTCGATTAAACAGTTTTCCAGAATAATGAGCAGAAGAACAATTTTTAAAGCTGTATTTATTTTTGCATATAAATGACTGTACTAATATACTGTTTTTTTCTGTATATATTTATTTTTAAATACATAAATATATGCAGAAATAAATAAATATGATACAAAATGAAAATGATTATCATTATTTTATATTTTGTTATTTGTCTTTTGTATTTTCTTATTCTTTAACAGTCAAACTCCTGTGACTCCATAAAGAACTGACTTATTAAAACTTGTTAGTGTCGACATGTTGAACTGAATGAAAACTATAAAAATCTTTAAAAAACTCCTCACAAACAAACTTTCATGTTTTTCCTCAAACAGGAGGAAATGGTGCATTTGTTGGGGACTACTTTCAGTGGTGGACTGATCCACATTTGTGACTGTGGTGAGAACTTTATCTGAAATCCAGACAGTTTTCAAGGATTTCAGCCCCTGAAGGAAACCTGCGGGTCCTGAGCTGAAACAAGATTTCAAACTGAAGAGGTTGTTGATCAGTCATAGCTGGTTAAAGGTCAGCTGTCAGTGGTCGTATAAAACTGACAACTACAGCACCAACCAAACTCCATTCATAAAATCAGTCATTTTACCTCACAGAACACAGGAGTTGTTGGACGACTGCTGCTTTGTGTTTTTGTGGGACTTCTGTGTTTGTTCAGATTCACTGAGGTCTGACAACTTGAACAAAAAAAGAAAAAAAACAACAACATAAAAGATGTAACAAGACAAATAAGAGATAACAATGAAAACGATGTAACATGACACGAGACAAAAGATGCCCCAGAAGATGAGACGATGAAAAACTAACAAGTTGAAAAACGAAACACTAAAAACTGTGAAAGACAAGAGATGAAAAAAATACAAAAAACTACGTCAAAGATTAACGAGATGGAAGAGACGTAAAAGATCTAACGAGACAAAGCAGACGTGGACCGACACCTCCTGTGTTCTGTCGGCTAAAGTTCCTGATTCTGTTGAAGGAGTTTGGTGGAACAGTTCCAGTTCCACGTTGTTGAGCTGACTCGGAGTCACAGAGGCAGACGAAGCGGAGCAGAGAGGTTTTGTTGCAGCCGTGTAATTAATCGTGTAATTTTTGAGATCATGAATAAAAACACCTGATTCAAAATCTGAAGTTTTAGATGTTTGAAATGTGACTGAAACTGGATTAAGACTTTAGATGTTTCCTGTCAGACTTTAAAGAAACCACAGACACACGGAGACACTGAGCTGTGCATTTAATGAAGGTCTCGTCCACTCTGCACTGTAAAAACACTGTTCACATCTTTTTTTAAAATAACAGGATGTATAACATCCAACTGTACACGCTGCTCTACGACACTCACTCATGCTCTCTGTATACATAGATGTAAAAAAAAAAGTCTTATTTTGAGTCATTTACATAAAAAAGCAGTAAAGTCCATCATGACGTGGCGTCTTCAGTCCTGAGGTTTCAGAAACACTCTCTTTGTGTCCGTTTCTAACACGTTCTGGTTCACGTCTTCTTCCATCGCTGCTCTCTCACGCTTCTTCGCAAACTTCTTCTTCATGCTCCCGACTAAACTCTCGTACCTGAAACAGAAGAAACGTGCAGTCAGGGACAAAGAAATCAAAAACAGAGATCCTCACGTTCAGTTCTGACTGTTTTACAGTGAAAGACAAATGTGCACGTTAGAAAAAAAGAAGCAGGAAACAGAAAAACTTAATTCATCTTTTTTTCTGACAACTTTCCCTCCAAACATCTGAACACAAATATCTGAACTTTCAGGCTCCTTACTTTAGTTTTAATGACTTTGAGGTGAATTATTGATTATTGTTATTTTGCATCATTGTGCGCCGCCTCCCAACATCAAGACTGATTTCAAAGAAACAGTCAGTCAACTTTTTACTTTTATAGAGCCTGAACTTTTTCACTTTTACTGCAGGAAACAAGTTGAATCAGTTCTTCTACTTATTTTTTAAAAAACAGAACATGTGGACCCCAGTCACGTCTGGTTCTTTGTTTTTAAAGTCACAGTGTTTCCTCGTCGTTCTAATGAACCGTTTCAGTCTGTTTGTACCTCAGAGCCATTTCCTCATCTGTGACGTCCGTTTGCATGCGGCTGACGTCTTCCTCCTCTTCTTTCTCCTCTTCGTCTTTTGGATTCATCAGAACCATCAGTTTCTGTGACCAACGCAAGACAATGAAAACCATCAACGGGCCCCACGATGAGGGAAACAAACTCTTTTTCTTTTTTATTTCAGCTTCTTAAATGTGAATATTTTCTGGTTTCTGTTTTTGAGTTTGTGGACAAAACAAGACATTCGAGGACGTCATCTTGAGCTTTGATCAACATTTTATCGACCAAACAACTACTTCATTATTGGAAAAATTATTGCCAGATTGATCCCTAGTTGAAAAATAGATTCAAACATGTTTTCACGTTTGAATCTATTTTATCTATATTGTTTGACAATATTTTATCTATATTGTTTGAATCTATTTATTCTATAGTTGAAAAATAGATTCAAACATGTTTTCACATGTTTGAATCTATTTTTCAATTGACAAGATTGTGATTTAATGAACATCAACATCATCAGCAGATTACAAAATAAAACTGAATTACTGAAGTCTTCTACTTTTATTTTCTCATAAATTTGTGACTTTAATCTCAGAGAATTTTCTCCTGAGTTTCCTCGTCGCTCGTTAATGAACGACGACGATAACAAACGATAAATAATTCAGACAGACCTCGACTTCTGGATTAAAACCCTTGAAGGAGAAGCGACCGTACTTCAGGTCCTCACAGGGAACAAAACTTCTCTCCTCGATGATCAAGTTCCTGAAAGATCAAAAAAATAAATATAAAGAACTGTCAGGATACGTATGACAGACTCTCATAAAGTTCAGTTAAAATATATATTAAATCATATTAAATCAGAAAACATTAGTTTGAATTAAATAGTTAAATACAGTGATTCCCCAAACACTGGCTCATGACCCACAAGAGGGTCGCAGGAGATTTTATTTGAGCCACCAAATAAATCAAAGACCATGAAAGAAATTCTGTTTGAGTTTCAGAAAAAAAATTATTGAGTGAACTCATTGAAGTGAAAGTGAATAATGGTTCATATTTTAATATTTTCAATTAAAACTATTTAATCTAAACACCTAAATGATGATGAATCAGCTTTACAGCTCACTGTGAATCATTTCTGAAATACTTTTTGTTTCTAAACTTTAAAGATTCAAGTTTATCTAAAGAAGAAAAGCAAATTATCTCAAATAGGAGGCAAAACTTTTTTAAAAACTTTATTTCAAAACTTAACAGTTTGATTCAAAACTCACAAATCTGTCACAGTAAGCTGCCTTGAAATTTTGAGTTTTCTTAACTTTTTTTTTTTTTCCAGTTTGTTTTCCTTGATGAGAGGAAATAAAAAGATTGAGACGGCCTGTTAGCTCAGCCTAAATACATTTATTTTTTATTTCTAAAGTATTTCATGTGTATATGAAACGTGTCAAGATAATATGTGGTGATGTGGAAATGGCAGTAACAATGGTCAGGAACGTTCATTAATGCCCAAATTAACTCTCCCAACATTTATTAATAAGGTCTGTTGTGAACTGGGTCACGATGGTTTGTCATTTTTAAAAAGAATATACACATTAAATACTTTATTAATAAAAAATAAATTCATTTAGGCTGAGTTTTTAATTCCTCTCAGCAAGAAAACAAACCTTAAAAATAAATTAAGACAATGTAAAATTTGAAGGAAACTCACTGTAACAGATTTTTGAGTTTTGAATCATGTTCTGAAATAAAATTTTAAAATGTTTTGGGGACATATAAAGTTTAGATCTTTTCCCTCATGTGGACAGCAGGTGGTGTTTGGAGAACGTACATGTAGAGGAAGTGATCACCTCAGCAGGTGTTTTCTGACCGTCAGGTGTAGCGTGAGCGGCCGCTGAGCCTTTGTTTGTTTGTTTGTTTTGAGTTTAAGTTATTAACGGATTTAAGATCAACTTATTGTGATGATCAGAAGATGAACAAATAAATATGTTTGATTATCGCTGCACGGACGTGAAAGGAGACGCGTCAGTTAGACAAATACTGGTACAGTCGCCCCTCAGTGGCTTTTAGGTTGTTTGTTTCGTCAAGTAAAGTTATTACAACACTAAAATATTAACGTTCACTTTCACTTCAACAAGTTCACTCAGTATGTTTTTAAATATAATATCTTTGAGGGTTTCTAAAACTCAAAGACTGAAGTTTATCAAAAGAAGAAACTTAAATTATCTCAACAAAACTTTATTAGTTTATTAGTTGGTAATTAAGAGTTTGAGTTGGGCTACAAACTCAGAAATCTATTGAAGCAAGTTGCTTTGAAAACTTTTTTTGTTTTTACAGTGCAGGACATTTTAGTTTACTTCATAAATGAGACAAAATAAGTTCATTTAGACACATTTTAAATGCTTTATAAAAGAGCTGCTGCAGATATAAATCTTACATTTTGCAGGATTTCTTCCACAGTCACACTGATGGTTACAGTAACGTGTCCTCTGAGTCTAAAACATTTCTCTTTACTAAACGTGTTCGTCTGGAGATAAACATGCTTTTAACTGCGTCTTCACACACATCGTGGCCGTCTCGATGGTCGTGCACCTCTTCAGTAATTTATGTACATCTCTAAATAAATAAAAATACACAGCTGAGCAAGAGGAGGGTCATGTGACCAGAAAACACTCAGAAATCCTCTGAGATCAAAGTCACACATTTACAAGAAAAGTTGAAAATAGTGTTTGTTTGTATATTTACTCATTAACCTCAGAAAATCTGTTTATTTTGTTGAGAAATTTCCCCCTCCATCAGCTGCTTTTTTGGTTTTTTAACCTTACATTGGCCCTATATGCTGCCGTAATAAACTGACACCTCAGCTACATCAGTAAAATGTTGCCTACATGATATTTTAGCAGTTTTGCAAATCTAAATGTCAGCAAACACAAAAAAACAAAGAAACACTTCACCTGTCAGATTAAATCTTGAGTCCCTTTGAGTCACTTTGGGAGAATTTAAGACAAATCTTAACATTTTTACATGTAAATGTTTTAACCAGGAATTATTTTAACTTGTCTGTCTTATTTTTTTATTATATTTCTGTTCTTATTTTTATTTTTTCTGTTTTGTTTATACTGTATTTCTGCTTTTGTTGCCTGATGTAATCTCTGCATCATTGATCACTTTATTGTAAATAAAGGCTGAATAAATGAAAAACATTAAACGCTGGCTGGTGGATTATATTTATACTGAAAACACTGATGAGTGTTGCTGTTCACAAGAAGTCTATAAATAAAGTTTTACCAGGTGTGTAAGTTTAGTAAATAACTCAAATTAAAGTGACAGATTTCTGGATGGAGTTTGGTGAAAGATTCTCTGATAATAAATGAGAATGTGAAGCAGGTAGAAGTGGACACGTACTCTTTAGCTTTGAGCTCCGGCAGGTCCAGATACCAGTGTTCATCACTGATGATCCTCTTCTCATCTTCCTCCAGCTGCTTCTTCGTCTCTGCATCCAGACCTCTCTGCATGAACTGTGCAAACACACCACATTTAATCACTTTATTTCACCTAAATTAAATTATTAAATCACCAACTATTTTGAGTAATTTTTACATTTAAAAATAGACCAAATTCTCTGATTTCAGCTTCTTGAATGTGAATATTTTCTGGTTTCTTTACTCCTCTCTGACAGTAAACTGAATGTCTTTGAGATGTGGACAAAACAAGACATTTGAGGACGTCATGTTGGACTTTGATCAACATTTTCTGACATTTTATGGACCAAAGAACTAATTGATTACCAGAAAAATTATTGCCAGATTGTTAATTAATCAACAGATTAAATTGACAATGAAAATAATTATTAACTGCAGCCCTAACTTCATTATAAAATTGCAGCTTATGTGATTTTTTTCAAATTGCACTTGTCCATATTGAGTTTTTGCTAATAATTTTGATTATCTGTGCAGCCCTAATTAAAAATATAATGGTAAAACATGACCTTAGAAAAAGGTACGTGAGTAATAGTCTTAAGTATATGATATTAAATGTATTAAATGTATCAAAAGTACAAGTAAAGGTAAATTATACAAATGTATATAAAATATAAATGAGTAAAATGACTTGTGTATTCTTAATCACATTCCACCCCTGGTAACAATATGTTTCCATCTCATGAACAGAACCTGATTCAAAACTGTTGTTACACTACAGCAGCACACGTCCACCTAAACACACGGTGAGTCCGGATATTTGTTAACTTTGCTGGAATTCAGGAGCCATTCAGTGGCTGAAGTAGGAGCCGAATCAATAACTGCTTTCATCTTTACATGAAATGTGTAATATCGACGTCTGTCACCAGTTAGAGGTGTCAGAAAAAGCACCAAACATTTGATCGAGTGTTTTCTGAATGAGGTTTTGAATGGCCCGGCAGCACTCTGAGAGCTCAAGCTAAAGCTAAGCTAACACACGACAACTCTAAGTCTTCTAGTTCGTCACTTTCTCTCACCTTCATGCGCAGCAGGTTTTTGGACAGTTTCACTGAGTCGCCCGCCATTTAAAGACGATTTAAACTAAACTACACAAGACTTGTGACAGTTTAAACGCTGAAACACGAGCTGAGCCGCTGCAGCTCCACGCAGCTGCTGTGAACACTCAGACAGAAGCAGGCGAGCGTCGAGCAGCTTTTAGCGCTCAGCAGTCCGACTAATCTACCTGTAACATCGATGATGTTCAAAATCAAAATCATCTTCAGCAACACAATCAAGCACAGCTTATATATGTATGTATATATATATATATATATATATATATATATATATATATATGGAAGACACCTCCTAATGTGGTTGAGAATGACCGAGCCAAGATCCTGTGGGACTTTCAGATCCAGACTGGTGATGAATAACCAACAGACATCATGTTGATAGTCAAACAACAGAAGAAGGCAGTAGTGATAGATGTAGCAATCCTGAGTGACAGCAACATCAAGATGAGAACATGAGAAGCTCGAAAAATACCAAAAAGATGTGGGGGGTGAAGTCAACAGTGGTCCCAGTAGTGATCAGAGCACTGGGGGCTGTGACCCACAAACTGGCTTCAGCAGATTCCAGGTTCAACATCGGACGTCTCTGTCCAGAGGAGCGTAATCCTGGGAACAGCTAAGGTACTGAGGACCAGAGTTTGAGGAGGACAGACCATCTCCACCAAGGGAGGGAGGGTTGACAGGGGAAATTATATATATGTGTACAGGGTTCGAATTATACAATGGCTTTCGGGGGAGCCCTCTTGCACTCCACTCCACCCCCCCCCCCCCCCCACCCCCCACCCCCCCCCCCCCCCCCCCCCCGGCGGGTCGTTTTTTTTTTTTT
Source organism: Lutjanus argentimaculatus (assembly GCA_034769285.1). Classification (NCBI taxonomy): domain Eukaryota; kingdom Metazoa; phylum Chordata; class Actinopteri; order Lutjaniformes; family Lutjanidae; genus Lutjanus; species Lutjanus argentimaculatus. Next base: position 3,686,005 of record JAWZSL010000039.1, read on the forward strand.
TTTTTCTACTACCTTGTTTCATGTGTAGCTACAGCATTCCCTCCTCAAGTCCATTACCGTTTTCTTTATTCCATTTAACTCTCCTCAAACACGTACTGCAGAAAAAAACTCCTCTTGTCCTCATCTGACGCTCCAAAATGTAAACGAGTTCACAGTGGAGGCATTAAATTGACGCGCATCAAGATGCTCTCAGTGCGCGTTCTGCCGAGTCAGACGCCTTCAATGCGTTTTGGCCTCAATATTAACGTCATAATCTGATCTTTGTGAATGTAAACTAATGTGGAGAGATCTTAAATCAAAATTAACTCACACTTGTTTTTACATGGGACAACTTTATGAAATGTCATAGACACAGAGAAACAGCTGTTCTGCTGCGTGCATCTCTCTCTCACACACTCTCTCCTTACTGACTGTCCTTTCGGCTCACTGTCGTTTCTCTTCTGTCTGTGGATTGTTAGAATCGGGAGAAAGTGGAATTCAGACCAAAAGTTCAATTTGCAACAACAAAAAGCAAACAGGAACCGAAGTAACATGTTAAGTCTATCAGTCACCTCTGCTCCGTGTCAGAACCACGGACAGCGCAGCGGTCACGGTGGCGCACACAACAGCGCACACAGCATCGTGTTAATTAGTGACAATACATAAAATGTGCGAATAAACACAAAACTTTGCCATATTTTCACTGTTATTATTTATTTCAGGACCATCATATATTAGAGCTCCCCCCAAATGTCCCAAATGAGGCTTTCAGGGGAGCTCATGTCCTTTTCAGGTGAGCCCAGCTCCCCCTAGCTCCCCCTTAATTCGAACCATGTATGTGTTATATATATATATATATATATATATATATAAAATATATATGTGTGTGTGTGTATATATATATATATAAATATATATATATATACACACACACATATATATGTATATATATATTCACTTCACACACACACACACACACCACACACACAGAGGGAAGCCTGTTGGGTAACTTTGGAGTTTTGTTGAAATCTGTCTGTTGACCAATCAGTGCTGAAGATGCAGCAACGGGACGAGTTCCTCTGCAGAGACGACTCAGCAGATTCACTTTATTTACAACAGACAGGAGGACATGATTTTCAGTGTGAGGGAGAGGACGTGTGTGTGTGTGTGTGTGTGTGTTATGTAGTTCTGAACAGTCCAGGCCTCTGTCAGCACTGCTGATCAGGTTCACAGTGTAGCTGTGATACAGTCAATCGATTAGTCAACCAAGAACTGAAAAATTAATCTGCTACTATTTTGATAAAGAATTTATTTTTTCATACATTTGTTGTTTCAGCTTCTCAAATGAGATCATCTGTTGCTTTTCTTTGTCTGATCATGTGACAGGAGACGAAACATCTTTGGGTCAAAACAAACATTTTGAAGACATCACTTTGGGACATGTACGGTGGACCTGAGACGACAGACGTAACAAGACAAAAAAAAGATGTAATAAGACAAAAAAGACAAAAAGACATAACAACATGAAAGATGATGTAGAAAACAAACAAGACAAAAACAACGTAAACAACGAAAAAGATTTAACAACAAATAACAGACAAAGAGGGCGACTTTTTACTTTATACTTTTTACTTTCATACTTTGAGCACATATCAGATTTTTCACTTTTACTGCAGTAAAGACGTTTGAATCAGTTCCCACTTTTTGAGTTCTGTGTTCTTCTACTGCAGTAAAGACTGAGAGGACCTCTGCTATGGTTCAGTCTAGTTAGATTCACTTTCTGAACTTTAGAAATAAAACTTGTCTTTAGTTTGTCACTCAGTCCAACTCGAGACGCTCGCAGAGTTCGTAAGACGTGTGAACTTCTGTCTTACGAGGCCACGCCCACCTGGAGGACATAACAAGTTCTTCAGGAGTCCTGAATACTTCATGAGTGTTTTTCTGCCTGTTTATTGGCTGATTAGCTGTTCGTCCTCAGGTGAACTCTTGGACGACTAACTCCTTCAGGGAGCGCGGGGACACCTCCCCCCTCTCGGCGTCTCTCAGGACGGTCAGCTCCTCCTGTAGCTGAGCCACAGGACGTCCCAGCTGATAACCCAGATTCACCAGCAGGTCCAGCAGAGCGGCTCTGTGGTTCTTCAGTCCATAGCGTCTGACCGGAGGCAGCGCTCTCTGCGCCGCCGCAGACGCCTTCTCCGGTTCCTCCAGGTCGCGGTAACAGACCGCCAGGGCGCAGAGCGTCGGTACGATCAAGGTGGGCTTCTGCCACGGCAACAGCTTCTCCTCGATCTCCAAAACCGTCTGCAGCTGCTCCACCGCCGCCTGAAACTGTCCCGCCCGCAGCAAGCTGTGCGCCCGCTTCTGCTCCTGCTCAGTGAAGAATTCTGGGAAATGAGGCGAGCGCCGGACGCCGCGGACAGCGTACAGTTTAGCCAGGTAGTCCTGCAGAGAGAGACGTCGCTCCGAGATGATCTCAGGGCTGAAGTTCCCCGTCAGGTGTTTCCGGGGGAGAACCAGCTCCTCCAGCTCCTCCTCGAACTCCTCCAGCAGTTTGTGGTGGAAGCGGACAAAGTCGCTGTAACGGCGCTCGACGGACACACGGTGAGAATCGAAGCTGCCAGAACGCATCACCACGATCTCATACACCTGAAAACAACAAGACGGGTCTGTTTTTATCAGAACGTACCTTCATAAAGGTGCTTGTAATAAGACTTAGTTAAGAGGTAATAAGGCTTTTATAAGATGTTTATTACCATTAATATGTGTTAATTAGACTATATAAGTGTTAATAATACTGTAGCATCATAAAGATGATTATTGATAAGAATTATAAGCACTTATAAGAAAGTTGTTAACAGTTTATAGACTGCTTATGTTACTAAAAGCCTTGTTATAATTGTTTATAACAGCATAACAAACACATTTATTGAGTTTAACTAACTTTACCCTTTATGTCATTATTAAGCCTTTACAAAGATTTTGTTGTTGCTTTATTAAGATTTCTACGTGCTCATTGTGTATTTATTATCAGTTCTAGCAGAGGAAAAAAAACATGACAATGGTAATAATACTAACTGTTAATAAGTGCATAATAAAGGATTACTTAACCTTAATAATGACTGTTCACACTTTGGAGCCAGTACCCTCAAAAATCCATAGTTAACTGTTCATAAGTACATAATAAAGGATTAATTAGCCTTTATAATTTCTATCATCAGGCCTTTTTTCCCCTTTTGATAAGAAGTGCTAATAAATGCTGAAATGTTCAACAACAAAACCTTCGTAAAGGCTGAATAATGATATAATAAGCACAGTTTAAATCTAACTAAACTCAAAATGTGTTTGTAATGCTATTATAAATATATTAATGTTATAAGAATCTCACAAGGCTTTTATTAACATTCTTCATCAGTCTATAAACTGTTAACAAGTTTATTATAAGTGCCTATAAAAGGGGCGGACGTTTAGCTCAGTGGGTGGAGCGTCCGACCCATGTATGGAGGCTGTTAGTCCTCTGTAGCAGCCGCTGGTTCGACTCCCGCCTTCGGCCCTTTGCTGCGTGTCATCCCCTCTCTCTTGCCCTGTTTCCTGTCTAATCTCTGGTTGTCCTATCTAATAAAGGCAAAAATACCAAAAAACAAAAAAACAAAACTTTATAAGTGCCTATAAATGAACTAACCAACAGTAAACATGTTCATGATGCTATTATAAACACTTACATAGTGTAATTAACACATAATGATGTTAATAAGCATCTTATAAGGTCCTTATCACCCATTAATTAATGCTTATTACCTTCATGTAAGCTGTTCGGTCATTTGTTTATAAACTCTTTGTATGTTTTGAGAGTAAAAATCTGAATTTGTGTGGTATATTATATATTATATATTATATTTTATTTATTATATTTTATTGCTCTTATATAATACATTATATACAGTAAATAAAACTGAAGTATGAAGTAAAATAAAAAGAGAGTAATCAGTTAAAGTAAACGTGGCTGATATTTGTTCTTCAGTGCAGTAGTTGAGTAAAAGTACAGCTCAGGTGTGTGTTGTGTCTCTGTGTCTCGTGTCTGTGTCTGTGTCTCTGTGCTCTGCTGTGTCTCGTGTCTTCTGTGTCTTGTGTCGTCTGTTGTCCTGTGTCCTATCAGTGGCCTGTGTCCTGTCTCGGTCAGTGTTCATCTAGTGTCTGTCTGTGCTATTTTGTGTCTTCTCAGTGTCTCAGTGTTGCTCTGTGTCTCATTGTCGTTCTGTGTCTCTTTTAGTGTCTCTGTGTCTGTGTCTCAGTGTCTCAGTGTTCTCATGTGTCATGTCGTCTTCTGTGTGTCTCAGTGTGTCTCTGTGGGTTCTCAGTGTCTGTGCTCAGTGTCTCAGTGTCTCGGTGTGTCTCATGTTGTTCTCGCAGTGCTCTGTCTAGTGTCTGTGTCCGTGCTCGTGTCTCAGTGTCTATGTCTCAGTGTCTCTGTATCTGTGTCTCAGTGTCTTTTTTGGTTACTGCTGTGTCTGTGTGTCTCAGTGTCTCTGTGTCTCTGTCATTTTGTGTCCTCTGTGTCTTTTTTCGAGTGTCTCTCAGTGTTCTGTCTGTGTCGTCTGTGTCTCAGTGTCTGTCTGTGTCTCTAGTGTCTTGTCTCAGTGTCTCGTGTGTGTCTCTGTGTCTCAGTGTCTCTGTGTCCATGTGGTGTCTCTGTGTCTAGTCTGTGTCTGTGTCTCTGTGTCTGTGTCTCAGTGTCTCAGTGTCTCGTGTCTGTGTTCTCTAGTGTCGTGTCTCAGTGTCTCGTGTCTGTGTCTGTTCTTTGTCTCAGTGTCTGGTTCTTTGTCTCAGTGTCTCGCGTGTCGTCTCTGTGTCTCGCTGTGTCCTCTGTGTCTCTGTGTCTCTCAGTGTCTCTGTGTCTGTGTCTGTGTCTCAGTGTGGTGTCTGTCTCTCTGTGTCTCGTGTCTCTGTGTCTGTGTCGTGTCTGTGTCCTTCTGTGTCTCTCGTGTCTCAGTGTCGTGTCTGTGTCTCACCACGTATTTGGACAACTGTGTTCATGATTCGAGACAGGGGATTTCAAACAGCAGTCTGACGGGTCGCTCTCTCTGCTTCACTGCCCTCCGTTCTGCTGCAGCTCCTTAGTGGTTAAACTGGAACAACTGGGGGGTGGTTCGATCTGCACGACACATCACACACACACACACACACAAATACAATATTTATAGTAATATTTCTAATTAACACTGATCTAAAACAGTTAACAATCAATAAATCCTCGACATGAGTGACACCAGTGGCCGTTACCTGCAGTCAGCATCCAGTCCATCGTCCAAAACTGAGACTGAACACTGAATGCTGGGAAATGTGGCACATACTGGGACTACTGGCTCCAAACCATAGACTACTCGTAACATAAGTAAGTGAGAACGACCCTTCATGACGCTACCACTACTAGTGGTTATCAACACCGTATTGAAAGCTCAGTTCTCAATCGTGATATTGTTCCAGGTCTGCTCATTTTTACAGTTTTGAAACCGCATGTATGAATATTATTCTGTTGAATGACTTCAGTGAGTCAGGCAACCAACGCAGACCATGCAGACTGTTTCAGCTGTGGCTAACCAGCTATAGGACCGTAGCAGTCTGCCCTGGCCATCATTGCTCTCGACAACTTGTAGTCGTGAAACGGACCATTATGTGTTACAAAATCAGGGACGGTTGGTCTTCAACATCGTGGCTATGGCGACAGTAGCGGTGAAGTCAGGAGAGTAGCTGGCAACCTTCAATGGCAAACCAGCAATCAGCAACCACGATCACGAATTAATAAAAATTTAAGCTTAATATAAAACAATGACAGACTGTAGTCAGAACTATCAAGTCATGTCCAGTGCTGGTGGGTCTTAGGATACACCAGATTGGTTCTGTTCTGCATCACGGGCAGTGATCACAACATTGGTAAAATTCAGTGTAAATTCGATTTTAGAACGGGTGTCAATAGAACCGAGCTTCTTTTTGCAACCAGCTCGCGCGCCCCCTGCTGGATTTCGGTGAGAATACAGCGTTACTGCACTTCCGCATTGGCTTCATTTTTCAGAGCTGGAAGCTCCGTCCACTTCTATATACAGTCTATGCTCCAAACTAGAGACTAACTCACGCTAACAAACGCCAACATTAGCTACACTGACCAACTGATCACTACACAGACTAACCACTACCGGTAGTGGTTATCCAAAGGTAATGGAAAGTCAAAGTTACATTACTTTAATATTGTGATACTTAGATTAGGTTACTGACTACATTTTTTAACAGGTAATTAGTAACCGTACTGGAATATTGGCTACTATTCACTTCCTGTTTGTAAATGACTTTTGCAGCTAACGTTACAAAGCAACCAACAGCAGATCCATGCAGTGTAGCTAAGTTTCAGCTAGTTGGCTAACCTTAGCTTATCTTAGATGACCGTTAGCTAGTTAGCTGCCCCTGCCATGCATTGCTCTCGACAAGCATTTGTTAGTCGTGAACACCATTTATTGTTACTAAAATCAGTACAGTTTGTCTTCATACATCAGTTAGCATCATGGATCACGTTAGCTGGTGAAGTCATTTGGAGAGCTAGCTGCAAACCTTCAAATGGCAAACCAGCCAATCAGCAGCCAGATCAGACGAAGAAGTAAAAAGTACAAAAATACACGAGATAATAACACATGACAGACTGTGAGTCAGAACCTGGATCCAGAGTCATCATGTCCATCTCAGTCGGGTCTTCAGTGTTCCTCTCTGGTTCTGGTTCTGGTTCTGCCATCACAGCCAAACAGCTGATCCACAACATGGAAAACATCAAGTGATAAAAACAACTTTAATATCACACAAGAAAAATTATTCATTCAGCAGAGTGTTTAATGTTTAATGTTCTGTTTTTAGCACTAATGACTGCATGTAAGATCATTGTAAACTGTAGCTTCCTGATTATTAGTCAAGTTACAGTTTTTTAATGTAATGTCAGTATTAGAACCTTCTCCAGTGTCGCCATGTTTCTTGTTGTCGCAAACTTTTGACTCTTCCTCTGAGTGAAGCCCTGGATGTGTAATGGATTACATGTAACGGGATTATGTAATTAGGATACAAAAAAGAAAGGAAACTGTATTCCAGTACAGCTACAAAAAAGAAAGACAATCAGATCACAGTTACACTTAGTTCAAAATGAGGATTATTACCAATGTAATGTTAGCGACATAGACCAACAGCTAACGTTAAACACACAAACCAACTGCTAATGTTAGCTCCTTAGACCAACCGCAAGCATTCGCTACACAAACCAATAACTAACATTAGCCACACAACCAAACTTTAACTTTAGCTACACAGGACCAAACTTTAACTTTAGCTACACAGGCCAAACTTTAACTTTAGCTACACAACCAAACTTTAACTTTAGCTACACACGCCAAACTTTAACTTTAGCTACACAGACCAAACTTTAACTTTAGCCACACAGGCCAAACTTTAACTTTAGCTACACAGACCAAACTTTAACTTTAGCCACACAGGCCAAACTTTAACTTTAGCTACACAGACCAAACTTTAACTTTAGCTACACAGACCAAACTTTAACTTTAGCTACACACACCAAACTTTAACTTTAGCACACAGACCAAACTTTAACTTTAGCCACACACGACCAAACTTTAACTTTAGCCACACAGACCAAACTTTAACTTTAGCCACACAGACCAAACTTTAACTTTAGCACACAGACCAAACTTTAACTTTAGCTACACAGACCAAACTTTAACTTTAGCCACACAGACCAAACTTTAACTTTAGCCACACAGACCAAACTTTAACTTTAGCCACACAGACCAAACTTTAACTTTAGCCACACACGACCAACTTTAACTTTAGCCACACAGACCAAACTTTAACTTTAGCCACACAGACCGAACTTTAACTTTAGCTACACAGACCGAAACTTTAACTTTAGCCACACAGACCGAAATTTAACTTTAGCCACACAGGACCGAACTTTAACTTTAGCTACACAGACCAAACTTTAACTTTAGCCACACAGACCAAACTTTAACTTTAGCCACACAGGCCAAACTTTAACTTTAGCTACACAGGCCAAACTTTAACTTTAGCTACACAGACCAAACTTTAACTTTAGCCACACAGGCCAAACTTTAACTTTAGCCACACAGGACCAAACTTTAACTTTAGCTACACAGGCCAAACTTTAACTTTAGCCACACAGACCAAACTTTAACTTTAGCTACACAGCCAAACTTTAACTTTAGCTACACAGGACCAAACTTTAACTTTAGCCACACAGACCAAACTTTAACTTTAGCCACACAGGCCAAACTTTAACTTTAGCTACACAGGCCAAACTTTAACTTTAGCCACACAGGCCAAACTTTAACTTTAGCACACAGACCAAACTTTAACTTTAGCTACACAGACCAAACTTTAACTTTAGCTACACAGGCCAAACTTTAACTTTAGCTACACAGCCAAACTTTAACTTTAGCCACACAGACCAAACTTTAACTTTAGCTACACAGCCAAACTTTAACTTTAGCTACACAGGCCAAACTTTAACTTTAGCCACACAGACCAAACTTTAACTTTAGCTACACAGACCAAACTTTAACTTTAGCCACACAGACCAAACTTTAACTTTAGCTACACAGGCCAAACTTTAACTTTAGCTACACAGACCAAACTTTAACTTTAGCCACACAGACCAAACTTTAACTTTAGCTACACAGGCCAAATTAGCTTAAGCAAACAGACCAAACTTAATTGCTACACAGACTAAACCGCTAACTTTAGTGGTAAATCCAAAGGTATAGAATTTAAGTTACAGTACTTAAATGTTATGAACTTATTAGGTACTGACTACATTTTTAAACAAGTATTAGTACACTGTACCAGAATACATTTTTAGAGTAACTCCCAGACTCTGTTCACATTTCATCCCACGTAAAGACACATGAGACTGTTATGACGTTTACATCATCTGAATGGACGGAACTATTTAGACTAGACAGGACAGACTGATATAGGCTTTAAAGTAATTCCTCTGAGATGTAGTGAAGTCAAAGTTAAACGTTAGCAGAGAGTGGAAATACTTGAGTAATTTCCACCACACATGCATAAAACATATAATGGTGTGTTTGGTGTGTTGAAGTGTTGTGTGTGTGATGTTGTGTGGCTAACAAGGAAGAAGGAATTCCTCATTGGATAATTTACCACAGAGTGAAAACAAAAGTGGCTAAAGAGGAAGTAACAAGTCAAAGAGCAGTGTGTGTGTTGTGTGTGTGTGTGTATAATGATTAATCACATTTAGAGTTTAACCAATTTTAAAATTGTGTAAGCCAAACACTGACAAAACTTACGTAGCGTTTTATTGTGCTGTAAGGTCCCAGCTGGTGGTGTTTGCCTCAGCAGATCAAGTGTCTCTGTGCCAAAGAGTCCAAACTGTCTGAACGTTTACAGAACATAGACACAAACGACTCTGAAGTATGTGGAGCGAGGAGGCGACTCAGCCTGTTGCCTGTCAAACTGTATCTTATATGTCAGTCTGAGTTTCATCAGACTGAAAATGACCGACGTGTTGCTCAGTCCTCTGTGCTCTGGGTGAGACACGCTCACAGATGTTCATGTCTCAACGACTTTACTTCCAGTACAGAGCCAAACTGCTTCAAACTGCAACAAGCAAACTTTATTTGGTCACTGACACAACTCAAAGAGCACTTTATCACATTTTACCTAATGGAAGCACACTCTTGAGGTCACTTTAGAAAGTTTGTCCGTTAGAAGCACACTCTAGGTACTATAACACATTTTATCCACACAAAGCACACTCTAGAGGCCACTTTAGTAAGTTTTGTCCATTAGAAGCACACTCTTGAGGGTACTATAACACATTTTATCCACACAAAGCACACTCTAGAGGTCACTTTAGTAAGTTTTGTACGTTAGAAGCACACTCTTGAGGGTACTATAACACATTTTATCCACACAAAGCACACTCTAGAGGTCACTTTAGTAAGTTTTGTACGTTAGAAGCACACTCTTGAGGGTACTATAACACATTTTATCCACACAAAGCACACTCTAGAGGTCACTTTAGTAAGTTTTGTACGTTAGAAGCACACTCTTGAGGGTACTATAAACACATTTTATCCACACAAAGCACACTCTAGAGGGTACTCATCATGTTCTCTCCTCTGGAAGTGCAGTCTAGAGTCCACTCATGCTTTTAACTCAGTTTTCGAGGGTGAGACATTCATTAAAGAGATTGATGGAAGTATATGGTTATTTTAAAGAAAATGCTCAGATAGATAACAGTGTATTAAATGGAATAAAATATACAGAATATTAGCCAGCTGTATGAGCTGCTGATAAATATATTTACACAAATATTAGAAATGTTTCATATATTTCTTTTAAAGATGAATAATCACTGAGTCACAATGCAGTAACAGCCTTGTACTGGTGTCCATTTATGAAACAATCGTCAGTCTGTGAACATCAGCGTCTCTTTCATACAGAAAAAAAACCCGATAAGGACATGAAGGAGCGCTTGTGATGGAAACAAAGGCATTTCTCTGAGGCCTTGTTGTCTTAACAGAGCAGGCTGCAGCTCGATGCATTTATTTATCAGTTTTTATACATTTCTGTGGCTCGGTACCAGCTGCAGAACACAGGTCTCTGTTTGTTCTGAAGGTCTGTACAGTGAGACGCTCAGTCAGCTGACGGTCAAATCAGCTGAGAGAAGAAAAAGAAAGAAAGAAAGAAAGAGGCTCCTGCTGTTTGTGACTCTGATCACACTGATTTTATTCTTTCATGCAGTGACAGAAACCAGGGCGTTAAATGCATCCTGACCAGACTTTATTTATGCCTCACACGTAAATAATGTATGGTTGATGCTCAGCTGATGCTTCCTGCAACACAATTCACACCTGTTTCAAAGGAAATTAAACACAGACCCAATTCACACCAGTCAGGTTTGGAGAGTAACAGATTACATGTAACAGGTTTATGTAATCTGGATACATAAAAAAGGTAACTACAAAAAACTACGACATAATCAGATTACAGTTACATTCAGTAAAAACAGGAATCATTAACAGGATTTCAATTTTATAATACACTTAAAAATAAAGAACGATATACTGTCATTACATCACACATTATCTCTCAAAAAATGTTTATTTCATCACTTACAGGTAAGACTGCCAACGTTAGCTACACAGACCAACCGCTAATGTTAGCCTAACACAGACCAACCGCTAATGTTTAGCTACACAGACCAACCGCTAATGTTATAGCTACACAGACCAACCGTTACCTTTAGCTACACAGAGCGACTGCAAACGTTAGCTTGACAGAGCAACTGCTAAACAAACCCTGACAACCTGACAATGACATGAAAATCACACCTGATTGGCTCGTTTTTGTAGCTTGCCTGTTTTTGAAGATTTATCTTATCACACCTCTGCAGGTCTCCACCTCAGACGTTAAACAAAACTCACTGTATTTCCTTAAAGAGCTCCAAAAAAAAAAGTAAACTGTGTCAACTGAACTCCATGTGCTGAAGAAGATCATGTGATACGATCAAAAGCTCCAGAACAGCTACGTGAACCTTGTGGTGAGATTGTTTTAAACCTCACACAGGAACAGTTCACAGTCATCTGGGTGAATCTGAGAGGAGAACTGTGTAAAAAAGGTCACGTTAAATGTCAGAAACACTCTGAGATCGATTGATAAACACATCTGAGACAGTTTATTATCACTAATGGATCCAGCAGCTCTCTGCCATCTGTGATCAATACTCAATCAACTACATTGTCTATAAAGAAAGGTCACTGCTCCTCTGAGTGCTGTGGTGAAATAAACACATGATTGTTTTACAAAGTTTAAAGTCAGTTTGTGGCCTCGTGTCATAAAAAGGGTTAAAAAACTGATCAGTGTATGAAAAGTTATATCATCATGTCATTGTTGTCGTCAATACATTTAACTTTATCTTTTTTGTTATGTTATTATCAAGTCAAGTCAAATTTGATTTATACAGTATATGCAAATGTGCAGCTGTTTCATTACGATCTCCAAATACACCAAACTCCATTTAAAAAACAGTAATTTTATCTCACAGAACTACAGGAGTTGTTGGTCTGCTGCTGCCTCCATCTGTCTGTCTGTCTCTGTCTGTCTGTTTGTCTTATTGTGTGACTTTGGTCTTTTAAAGGGTTCGTTCAGACTCACTGAAGTCTCACAATAACACAAACACACTAACAGATGGAGGCAGCAGCAGACCAACAACTCCTGAGTTCTGTGAGATAAAATTGCTGATTTTGTGAATGGAGTTTGGTTGGTTTGTAGAGAGTGATGTTTGACTTATTTAACAGTGGTTTCCTGTCAGAAAAGTCTGTCTGACAGAAAGGTAAAGTGACTAAACTGATGTTGAATTTTTAGGTGTCTAAAATAGATTCATTGAGGGATTTTGAAAGATTGACAAAAGCTGCCGTCTGTCCTGCTGCAGCCGTGACTGAAGCTGTAATCACCGGGGGCGCCACGGGGCTGAGGGGGGTCGGGGGGTGGAGGGGAGATTTTGACTGTGTCGCAGATTTGGCAGGTCTTCTTGTTATTGAATATTTCCATTGTCGGGGTAACAAAAGTGCCGTGATCACTGCTGAAACGCTCACAAAGGAAAAGCCTTCAACATGCTGAGCCGGCAGTTTTGATGTGAAATATGCAATCATTAGAAAAGCACCTTTGTTTTATCTTTTTTTTTTTTTTTTAAGTAAGCTGCTGGAGCTTTGTGCTGCCCTGAAAATACACACACAACACTACACACCTGAACACAACCAGGACAGGCAGCAGTGTGACGGATCTACAGGCTCTGCTGCTCGGACATGAGACTGATGTCATGTTATCATGAGAACAATAATCCAGTTTAGTTAAACCTGAAATCATCTTTGAAATGTTCTTTTACACGTAAAAAGAAATAACTTAATGTAGAATATTAGCTGAGTTTACAACAAAGCTCAAATAATTAAGAATTTGACAGAGTTTCACAAAATTAATAAAGTTTCTTCTCACTCAACAACTCACCCAGGTGTGAACGTGTTTACCAAGTTTGTTTAAATAAAGTTAATAGAACGCAGTAGAGTCTTTTTATTGTCTGTATTTTACTGTCGATGACCTGAACAGTGTCAGTAAAACACTTTTATCTTGAATGTTTGTGTCAATCAGCTGTGATCCTGCAGTCATCATAATTTTAACTGTGTGTGTGCGTGTGTGTGTGTGTGCGTGTGTGTGTGTGCGTGTGTGTGTGCATGTGCGTGTGTGTGTGTGTGCTGTGTGCGTGCGTGTGTGTGTGTGTGTGCGGTGTGTGTGTGTGCGGTGATGTTGCGTGTGTGCGTGTGCCTGTGCGTCGAGTGTGTGATCGTGTGTTGTGTGCGTGTGTGTGTGTAGTTGTGTTTTGTGTGTGCGTGTGTGTGTGTGTGTGTGCGTGCGTGTGTGTGTGGTGTGTGTGTGTGTTGTGCTGTGCGTGTGCGTGCGTGTGTGTGCAGCAGTGATTCATGTCTGCCTGTCACAGATAGGATCTGTCAGTCAGAGGCTTTGTGCAGGTTTTGTTTCAGGCTTTAGTTTCTCTGTGTGAAGCTCAGCTCTCGTCTCTCTGACGTTCAGCCGTCACACATGAACACGCTTTCTCTGACAACAACATCAGCTGCAGGATGCCACTGATACCACTGAGAAATATTGTTGTTTGTTTGTATGTTTGTTGTTTTAATGCCTTTCTAAAAAAAATATCCACATTCATATGCAGATACTGTATCTGTTTTTACCTCCAATCAACTAATTTCATTGGACAAGAGAGATGCATGAGTGCTGATATGGAGTATAACGGCACTGGGACTTTAACTACACGTTCTAATATCCGTTACATTAACGTTACATTAACTAACAGATAGAAACAGGTAATTATGTAAGGGATAATGTAGAGCGAGCCGGTCCCTATAGAGAAATAAACCCCGACAGGGTGATGCAGGACCCCGACGCAAAGCAGTTTGAACAGCTTTTGATCTGTTAACCAGGGAGAATAACACGCACTGATGTACGTTTGTGTTACCATGGTTACAGAATTATTGACATAAATAACACAAGGTGTATAGAGATCAAGTAATCACCGAAAAAAGAATTGTTGGACCAACTTAAAAGATTTGATTTAATTGGTAAAACACAAATAAACACAACTGCTTTAAGTCAGATGTACTTAAGTCAGTTTACAAGTGAGGTCAACTTTAAAGTTTCTTTTTCTTTAAAGTTAACTCAATTAGTTGTTTCATCCAAAAGTAATATAAAAGTAATAGCTCTTTAGAAAAGTGCTCTTTGATAACCTAATAATTTCAGGTTTCATGAAAAGTATTTTTATAGTCATCTTTGTGTGTCGTTTCAGTTTGTTTTTTTCTTTTAAATATGGTTTTGTTCAGTGAGTTTTTGAAAACTTACCACAATTTAACCAATTTGGGTGGAACGTTTTATATCTAACATAAAACATTATCAGATTACGAAACAGAATTTTGTGAGGCCTGTGAGACTGACAGAGGTCAGTGTGACACCAGGGAATACAGTACTGAGGTGGTTTATAGCAACTCTGACCAGGACTCTGACTCCAGGGCCCGAGTGCACCAGCTGGGCGTACGCCTGGGTGTAACGTTACGTTCGACTTAGAACGGAAAGTTACGACCAGTTTAAGGTTAAGACGAGTGCACCAGTTAGACTTAAACCCTGTGTGTGTTCTGCCTGGGTGTAACTTTTACACCTTGTGTGGAGCAGGCGTAAGTAGGAAACTCAGACTTGTATCCACGGTAATTTTAATGGAATCACAGCCAGAAAAGAGACACAGGGGTAGCAGTGCACCTTGTTTACAGGATGATTAACGAGAGGCATTCAGAAGAGAAAGTGTCATCCATGACAGGACAAATCCGCTCTATATAACGTTAGATTCAGAAAGTGATAAAGATTTAATTTTAGCAGAGAATCGCTGTTTGAATTAAAGTGCTCTCCCCTCAGCTGCAGCGTCTGTCGGACAGAGACGCGGCGCTGTCCCTCACCCTGCAGGTGCTGATTGCACTCAGTTTTATGCACAGAGCCTTTCAAAATACTGCGGGAGACTGATAAATGCATGATAATGCTCGGCGTAGAAGTGTGTTGCTTCGCAACAATCAACAATTCGTGTGTACTCACGTGAACGCGCATTGTAAGACCAGGCGCAGCTACGACCGTGGTGAGTCAGGCTTGTCGCTCTCGGTGTAAATTCCAGTCACAACGTTGGACGTAGTTAAGTCCGGCGTAAGAATTAAGACCTTTTTTTTTTTACGCCCAGCTGCTGCACTCGGGCCCAGGAGCGATGAACACATGGTGAGTGCAGGAGAGACGTGAAGCAGGAGGTCGGACATCAGAAAGGCAGCAGGGAGTCGGAATATTTTCACATCTAACTCTCTGAAATTAAGAATTTATCTCAACCCAACCAGAGTCGGTGACTGTTTGAACAGTGGAAAGACGAACTAAGAAGTTTTTGGTGAATGAAGTGTGTTTGAGTTAACAAAACTCACAAAACTGTAATTAATTAGAGACAAAGGCAGCGTGAAAATACATTCAAAAATAAAGGAGAAGGTTGTGTAATATCTAAAAAAATAGATTGCAGATCCACACATTTCACAAACAGTCGAGTGTTCAGGATTTCTGGTTTTCAGGTCCAATGAGAAGTCAGATGTTCTTTGGTTTTAGCGTCTGTATTTTGATAAGAACAGTTTATGCAGTACTGAAGGAAACACAGCGGCCAGTTTCAGCTGTCAACAAATTAATCGTTATAATTGAAGAAGTCAAAGATTTGAAAAAACCCAAAACAGTGAAGCAGAAATCTGTTAGTTTTGACTTAAAAAAACAAAGAGAAGCTGCAGACTGACACTCAGCAGGTTTAAAAATCTATTGCACATGATCACATGATACTTCTACATGTGTGTCAGCTGTAAATTCACACAGCAGAACCGTATAAAACAGAAAGAATTGTGCACTTTATGTTCCATATATTAACATTTACATACATGTCGAAATGTTCAGCAACACATAAAAAAGTGCAAAGTTTTTCATGTCTGTGAATAATTCAGCCTTCCTGTTTCTTCAGTCAGCAGTGAGAGTATTTTACCTCACAGCAGGAGGGTCACTGTGTTCAGTCCGAGACCGTCTTCAGTCTTCCGTGTCCTAACGGGACAGACGTCCCTCCATCTGCTTCAGACCTGCTGCTGCTGCTGGTTCCACGCCGTCTCCGTCTCTGTCTCCGGTCTCTTCTACGACGGCTCGGGAAGTTTAACAGGACGAGTCCCGAAGCCCAGTGACGACCTGTCCACTGACAGTCTGCGGCCTCTCCTGCTGGGGGCGCTGTTCCACATGTGAGTTCCCATATGGACCTGCAGGGGGACAGTGATTGGTCAGTTTGGACTGATATTACCTATCCAGAACACAATCAAACCAAAAAGAGGGTCCATGTTTTAAGGGTTTGAAAACACCAGAGTCATGTTGATGCAGGCTGTAAACGTAGCAAAAACTGGATGTAGTTCTACGTTCAGGAACTTGTCTTCGAAGCAGGCAGAGAAACGTGGAAACAACAGCAGAACCTGTGTTGAGTTATGGTTCATTCAAGTTTCTGCAGCGGAAGAGATTTAAAAACAGGTGAAACCAACCTTGAGATTTCCTTTGGTAGTGAACGCTCGTCCACAGACGGCGCAGGCGAACGGCCTCTCCCCGGTGTGCGTCCTCTCATGGATCTGCAGCGCGCTGGAGGACGAGAAGCTCTTCCCGCAGGTCCTGCAGTGGTGCTGTTTGGACGTCCGGCGAGGTGGAGCCGCAGCACACACAGAAGAGTTCTGCGGACGACCTGACAGATTCAGACCGTTCCTGAAGGAGGAGCTCAGGAACATCTCCCTCTTTACAGCCTGTGAGCCGACAGATAACTCGGAGCCGTCTTGTCGGTTGGGTGCTTGGTTTGGATTGGAGGGTTCAAACAGGTGTGGTGGGAAGTCCCTCATCTGATGTGTGAGCATGTGCTGCTTGAGGTTCCCTTTGGTGGAGAAGCCCCTGCTGCAGGTGGTGCAGATAAACGGTCTCTCCTTGGTGTGGCTCCTGTAGTGGATGTCCAAAGCACTCTGACAGGCGAAACTCTTCCCACAAATATCGCAGTACGTGTTCTTCTGGAGCCCCTTTTCTCTGAGACTGCCTGGCAGATCCTCACCATGGTTGAATAACTTAGGGTCAGCGGGCGCTGAGGCAGATGTACGGAGAGTTAAAGTGTTGGAGCCGAGCCAGCTGTGGAGCGCCTCGTCGAGTCTTGTCGTTTGAAGATGCACTGAAGCTTGGCCAAACAGAGACGGGTCGGAAGCCGAGTTGTCAGACGTGGGGAATGTGCTCGTCCGTTGACCTCTCTCAGCAGCCTGTTGGTTGTTTGTTTGACTACATTCCTCATTTGATCCCTCTGGCCTCTCTGTTTTGATCCATTTGAACTGCAGCTCAGGCCACCCGGGGTAACTTGTCTTCTTGTTGGCATCAATTAGATTTAGAGACGGGGACACATGGATGGATAAGGATTTGAGACGGTCGTCACAAAAGCCAGAAAAGTTCTTTCTTTTGTCTCTGAATCCTTCGTTAAAATCCACTTTCTGGTTTGTGACGTCAGAAGCGGGTAAATGACCTTCCATGTGCACATGAACGTGCTGCTGCAGGACGACAGCGTTCATGAACTTCTTGTGGCAGATGGGACACGAGTGCTGGACCCTCAGCGGGACTGTGGCCCGGTGGACAGCTTGGTGCGTCTTCAGATTTCCTTTGGTGGTGAAAGCTCGAGCGCACAGCTTGCACTGGTGCGGCCGCTCCCCCGTGTGCGTCCGATAGTGCATCCTGAGGGCGCTCTGACAGCTGAGAACTCGGTGGCAGATGATGCACTCGTTCAGGTCGGACGCTCTGGCTGGTGGCAGCTGGAGTTTGGGTTTGTCGGAGCGTTTTAACGACAAGAATCCTGAGAATGAGGTAGAACTGGGAAGGCTGAATGGATTGGCTGTGACATCGACCGATTCCTCGCCATTCCAGGTCGTCACTTTTGAGACAAAGTTGAAGGACGGTTTCACGTCTTCACTTTTAAGATTCATCGTTCTTTGTTGCCTTGTGTCTACTATGTTAGATGTCTTTAAAGGGTTTGCGTTCCACACTGATGAGTTAAAGTAACTTTGAGGAAGAGGGATGGGCATTAAGGTAAAGTTGTCCTCCTTCTTGATAAGCGAGGACAGGTTGGTTGTTGAGGATGGAGACCTGTCAAACCATCGTGCAGCTGCTCTCTCTGGGGACAAACCAAAAGGAATATCAGCAGCAGTTTGGGTTTCGTCCAGGCGGATGTGTGGGTTCTTGTCTTTGTGCCTCTGAAAATGTACCTTCAGGTTCCCCCGGCTGGAGAACCTGTTTCCACAGATGTTGCATCTGTATGGACGTTCTCTGGTGTGTGATCGCAGATGAATTTGCAAGGCACTGTCGCTGCCAAAAACTTTGGTGCAAAATCTGCACGTGTGTTTGAAGAGAGACGGCGTGGGTGCAGAGAGCTTTGTGCATTTCCTCTGTCGAGCCAAAGCTGCCAGAGCGTCCAGATCCTCCACGATCTCACTGAGGTTTGAGATCGAGTCTGAACTGCCAGATGAAGACGGAGGTAAGAGCAAGTTCTCAGAAGTCTTAGTGATGAAGGAGTTATTAAACATCAGAGAGGACATCTTGGTTTGAGATAAGAAGTGTTGATGTTTGATCTGACCAACAGTCTGCGAGAACTCTTTGTTACTTTGATTCAAACACCTGAAGTCACCGATGTTGGCGGACTGAGACGATAAACATTTGGCGATCCCGGCCGCTGCAGCCAGCTGCCGGGACAGATGAGCACCGAGAGCCTTGAGCTGATTGGTGGATCTTGAAGACGGCAGCAGGTCTTTGGTGCAGATGAGCAGCGTCTCCGGCGTCTCGGCCTGGCGAGAAGCGATCAGCAGGAGCTGGTGACGGATCTGATCGATCAGCTGCAGCTGGTGGATCTGTTGTATCTGCAGGGCGAGGAGCTGCTGCAGCAGAGACGACACGGACGTCCTGCTGTCTGACAGCTGAGCAACGGCCACTTTGGTGCTCTCCAGGCTTTCAATAACGACATTTTGCTTCATCCATGAGAATCCATCTTGGTCAGGGGAGGATTGTGGGAAAACTGAGGTGCAGAGGACGGTGCTCTGGTCACTGCAGGTGCTCCCTGGACTCTCTGTGCTCCTGTGGAGACTAAAAGACTCCATGAATCCTGCTCTCCTGTAGGATCTGTCCTCTGATGTGTTGATGTTAGTCACCAGTTCATTCGGCTCGTCGTTCAGGATCAGGACGGGAGGATTTGGAGAGCAGTCGGTTTGATGTTGTTCCAGCTCTGACAGTGAACTAAACTCTGCACAGCAGCGTCTGCAGACATGAGCACTGCGACCCGCTGCAGGAGGAGAGTCAGACGCATCTTCTACAACACATGAAACAAGAGGAAACTATTACTGTCAAGGTGTGACTGCAAATTTATGGAACATTCATAAATCTTTCTGCATCGTAAAACCACTTTTTTTTTTAATCTCTGCAGCTGATACCTCCAAAACTCTGCAACTCAAACCAAAACTATGTGGATAAACAGAACCACAGGCCAGAGGAAAAATATGTATTTTTGATTTTGGGGTGAACTGTCCCTTTAAAAGTTTAAAGTTAAATGTGCTGACCAGGAGCGAATCAGAATCTCTTCATTTAAGACTAGTCTGAAACATCAGAACCAATTTCTCACCTGAGTGAATCTGCAAATGACCAAAACGTTTTAATTAAGAATTAATGTCAATCTTAATACTTATAGAACCAGAATTTATAAAGTTATATTAAATATGTTTAATTCAAACTTTACAGGAGCACACTGAGTCCTCTTCATGGAACAAGTTAGAAATAAATCAAAGATACAAGAAAAACACTGAACGCTCAAATTAAAATATTTGTATTAAGTAGTAAAAAGTCAGCTTTTGTTTAGAGACGAGAATATTTTCATTTCCTGAAGAAAATGTGTTTGTTTGCTTCATCAGCTGCTGCTGCCTCAGATTCAACCTTCTGAAGTGTTCACGTGTGAAGGTGTCACCCAGAATCTGTATTCATGGAATAATACCTTCAACAGGTATGATGGCATTTTATTTTTGGCCATAAGGTGGCGCTATTAGAGTCACACTTCAATCTGTGGTCCACATGTTTACGGAGAAGCTGTGAGCCAAGTTTCATCTGATTAAAGACGACAGAGTTGGAGAAACATTCAAAGTCATTTAAAAACTGCCGTCAGTCCGTTTTTACCAAAGTAAAGATGTTTTCTTTGTGTTTGTTAAACTTGTAAATTTAATTATTTATGAAAGAATCTATTGTAATAAATTAAAATTTGTTTTTATTCTGAGTTTAATGAAGTGTAGTGTATATGTGTATTTTTAAATTAATTTCATTCTAATCCCACCTTTTTTCTTTTCTGATCTGAAAAAATGATCCGATCTTGTGACTGAAAACTG